>SNQJ01S0042307.1:33332-51153 GCA_010110895.2 Picea sitchensis | reverse complement strand
TATGTGAAGTATTGTTGTTAAGGTTCTAGGAGTTAATTGAATTATTAATTTAGGGAGACCCAACCCAATGACAAGCAACAAATGCAATTATGCAATTCTTTTAATGACAAACAAACCTTTTTCTTTTCAAAATAATAAAAGACCAGTGCCTAAAGATTATCAAAATTAAATTACTTATATATAGACTAAGAAATATAACTCTACAAGGATGATATAAGCTTGTGAAATATTTATACAAGAAATATGAGAAATAATTTTAAACTTAGAACACTTATGCTCAAATGAATAAAGAATACATGAAATAAAGAATGCTTTGAATACAAATATTCACATGAAAGGAATTTGCTGAAAAGTAAATAGAAAAACTTGGAATGTAAATGTTGTGAAACGTGTGTAGGTTGATTTTAGCAAGTTTTTAGGTCTCTCTTGAGTTTAGGGGGATTAAATGTGAGTTGCAACAATCCTAAGCTATGTGACTACCCCAAGTCCTAATCTCTCCAACCAAAAGGAAGTGCTGGGTGCTCAATAAGAAGAACAAACAAGGTTCTTCCCTAGCTCCACAGGCCAAATCCAGAATGCTTGGGCGCTTAACAAGGAGGACACGTAGTGCCGTGAAATCGTCCCCGGCTTCAACCCCTCTAGCCTCCCAAGTCACCCTATTTTGATGGTTGGAACAATAATAAATTGGGTGCCTAATTAATCTAGCTACACAATCCTTTTGCCTTTCTTAGTTACCCAAGATCCACAAAGTGGAAAGAGGAGGGAATACGAGACACCAATTCGATTATTTTGCAAAAATGAAACTATACTAGCGTTCATGATATTGCATGGATGACAAAGCCAAACACTATGCAAGGTGTGGGCGAAATTAAATAAATGAAATAACTTGAAATTAAATAGCAACCTCACAACTATGGTACAATGTGGAGGACAAGTCTACCGATTTTGTGCCAAGGTGGGTAAAATAAAAAGATGAAATGAAATAAAACAAACTAACCTAGCCACTCAACCTTTTCTTTGTGGGAGAAGTGGGGCAACAATCTTAAGCAAAAACTTAAATTTAACTTTTAACCTAGCCTTTACAATATTGCATGGATGGCAAAGCTAAGCACTATGCAAGGTGTGGGCGATATGCTACAACTAAATTACAATTTACAGATTTGAAAATTAAAGTAGAGAGAATGCAAGCCCAAGAGACTTTATTGGGTTGCTTACAATGCTTTAGAGTATGAAAGGGGAAGTGAGTTTCGGCACCACAACTCTTGGATGCTTCCTTGAGTCTTTTGGGACGAAAAACTGATAACAATCTCTCTCAAACTGATGAAAATCTGCAAAAAACAAGAAGCTTTTCTTGCTGGAAATTGCTAAAAAGGACTTGAAACAAATTGGTTTTTTGTTAGAACATAAAACATAAATTATTATGTAAAAATATGAACATGTAAATGAAGATTAGATTGCAATATTAGATCAGAAAAATGCTTAAAATTGAAAAATAGATGGCTAGAAATGAAAACAGAAAATAAAAGAAGCTTTAGATGGTTGGACAAGTAAATTTCTAGATCTGAAATCCACTTCTCCAAGCCTTTGGTAACCTGCAGATATATAAATCCTTGTTACAAAATAAAACAAGAAGGTGAGTTTATCCAAATGGTTTGCAAAATACTTTGCAAACCCAAGTAGAAACAACCCACAAAGATTAATAACAATACTACTACCGATCTATCCCAAACAAAATACTTTGCTTCGGTCTCCAAGTAGAACAATGCAAGCAAGGAAATACAAAAAAAAATTGCAGCAATATTACCTCAAAAGAAAACCAAACAACGGCTCCAAGAATACTCCAAGAGACACAAAAGATCCTCCAAAGCTTTACCTTTATTATCCACAAAATGTGGCTGCTCAAAATTTGCAGCGAGATTACAAAGAAGAAAATGGGAGAGAATGAGAGAGAGGAGAGATTTTGGTATAGTAGAGTTGCTGTGAGAAACTTATGTCCAAATGAAGAGGGAGGGCTTTCTTTTATGAGGGAGAGAGGAGAGACTCCTCTTGGATGAGTTACAAGTGTCACCCATCCAAGAGAGAGAGAACAAGTCAAGGAGGGCACACTTTTAGGGTTTTGGAGTTAGTTAGGGTTTGAGGGGTGAGATGGGAAAGGGGAAAACCCCTTTACCTTTATTTAAACATGAAGTTAGGCTGTAGGAAGGGTTCACTTAGGGTTTTGACACCTTTCTCACTTTAATTTTCACTTTCCCATAAGTTCATGAGCAAGGGGGGCGCACTTTTCACTAGGGAGACTCACTTTTGGTTGTTGGCTTAGCATGGGGGGTTCGTCTAAGTGGATTTTCACTTTTCCAACTTAGGAAATACATTAGAAATCAATTCCCCACTCTCTCTCATGACTTTAGACATTTTTACAATTTTTGGCTTTTTTACCTTAGCCAATTATTTACCGACTTTTGATTGACTTGGACTCCTCATGGACAATGACCTAGCAAAACTTGTCCAATTGAGCTGAAAATTGGTCCAGGGGTGCAGGGGGTCATAAGCCATTTGATTTGAGTACTCACACCCCTATACAAAATCCACAAGGACCAAATTTTTACATTTAACATAAAAAATAATTAAAATTCCCAATTTGTGGAAAATTTTAATAATTTAAAAAATCCTATCAAAACTTAACGGAATTCTAGCATGGTCATTTACAACATTTCTAAACCTTAGTCACCCCTTGGGCTCGATCATTAGAATGCCTTTCACCACTTTGGAGGATTATTTGAGTGAAAAACTCAAGGATAATTAAAATCGTTTGTAAGCGAGATTAATTACCGAGGAAAAAAAAAACACTCGATGAAAGGACTTCCCTAATGATAAAGTCCTAGGAAATTAATTAAAAATTGACACATGTTAACATATTACATTTGTTACATTTTGAGCTATTATTAAGTTTCTTTTCAATTTACTAGATAACAATAGCATAGGTAGGATCACTGGAATAAACACAATCACAAGATACACAACATTTATTCTGGGAAACCCTCATGGGGGAGAAAACCCAACAAAAACTTCCTTAATATAGATAGCCAATACAATGCCAAGACAATAAATCAAAACACTAGAGAATATCCAACACTGAGCAATGCACTTCGCTCTTCCTTCTTCTCCCAACTGCAGCTACCTAACTTGCGCACTTGATGAACGAATGAGTGAGTGAGATATTGAGGCACTAGCCTCCTTTATTTATACTAGCTGAAATGCGCTAGAAAGGTGTCTCTTCACTGGGTAGGGCCGACTTCTCTTCTTAGTGGTTAAAACCACTTTAATTAAGCCTAGGGGTCGACTTCTTAATTTGCATAATACAATTAGGGTTTGATCAATCCACAAAAGAGGATTTGGTCAATTACAATGCCCGACATGATCAATCCACAAAAGGGGATTCATCCGATGAATAATAACTCAATAATAAATAGAATACTCTTTGTAGTTACAATATTTCAACACTCCCCCTTAACAAGAAGGGTATTCTTACAACATCATCAGGAGAGAGAGAGGGCAACAACATCAACAACATCTGGAACATTGTGTAATGATCTTTGATATTTTTTTGGTATTTTCTAATAGTTTATGGTGTGGATGTTTTGTCAAACACTTTGCTATTTGGTAGTCTTGGGTGTTTGCTAGTTCAGAAGGTTCATAACAGTTCACTGTTTCTCTTTTAATTTTATTTGATACCCAACATATAGGACAACAAATAAGATGACAATACCCAGCTATGCTACGATTTACTTGATAGCACATATATAGGAACTCAAAGACAATCATTGTGCTGGAAAATTACAATAGCCATTGCACATTAGACAATCAACAAATAGAACTTTAAATAAGTGATAATGAACCTGTGGTTTATTACTGTAGGTGGTCTTTACATATGTTGAGGAAATGGTGTTGTAGATAGTTGCCAAAGACTTTACACTTCCAAATATCAACATCCACAATAGGAGCTGCCTATATTGCAAGAAGAATGCGCCCAACTTACAAGGAATCACCTCCCACCAGTCTACAAGTCGATCCACACTCCATATTCGCCCTTTAGAGCAGAAATACGATTCGGAACTTGAGAAGGCACTTCTTGTAGAAATAATTCGACCCTCAACAATAACTTCAATCACAGAGCAAGAGACACGATCCAACATATATATATATATTCTGTCCAAAAGGAAGTAACTCGCCCCCTTCTCATCATAACTCGGCCCAACAATGTAGTGCGACTTAGATAATGGAGAAATCTGTCCCTTAGTCACTGAAAATGTGCCTAGGTTTGGGGAATACTCTGCTATCACTGATATATATTTTCCATCGCCTCCACTAGCTAAGAAACAAGAGAGGAAATGGTCCACGAAGGTGATAGTGCTGCTCCAGAGATAGAGATTCAACCCTCACAATGATATTTGCCCTTTCTACCACATAGAATGCGCCCCAACTCTCAGAAATTGAGCATGCTAAAGAACCCACGTTATTATCTAAGGAAACTCGGTCTTCTTCCAACTGGTCGACCCCCTTGAACACCAAACTCAACCACCACCTCTAAACTCAATCACAAATCTGATTGAAAGCACCACTACTGAAGATATCTTAGTTTTCAATGAAGCACACAGAAGAAATCTGGATGATCTCTTCTCCAAAACGACTAACTAGGGTGGATGGTCTCACCATCGAAGCCAATCTTTGAAATTTCCTCCTAGGGTTTCCGTCCCAAGAGTTCCAAAGCCACATTGAGCTCTCTCAATTAGAAATTAGAAAATTACCAATGCTAGAATGAGAGAGAGCGCCCTCCTTTTTCCGTTTTATTTGTTCGTTGACTCTTTTGCAACCCTTTTACCCTTTTAATCAATTTAAGTGACATTTCATATTCTTCCTAAGTCACTTTAGGCGCTTTTTCCCTTTTCCCCCTTTTTAATTATATAATGTCGTTTTGTTAGGCACTTTCCCCCTTAGGACATTAAATAATTAACTAATTCCCTTCTTAAGGACTATAGCCTACGGGAATCACTTAGGCTACTGCGTCCAAGTCCCATGATCACTCGGAAGGGGACATTACACACTGACTGACATATCTATAAATCATTGAAAGTTTTTCTCATCATCAATATCATCATCCACAACAAGGAGCTGGAATGGCATCATCATCAACTGCATCAACATGGATTGGTATAACACTAATACATCATCATCATCAATAACAACGCGAGGCTGAAACAACATCAACAACAACATCATCGCAACACGAAGGCTGGAGCATCAACAACATCAACATTAAGCTGGAAATCTTCAGCATGACGCTGGCATCTCATCAACATCAACACTAAGTTGAAAATTTTCAGCACGAAGCTGGCATCTCATCAACATCAACACTAAGCTGGAAATCTTCAGCATGAAGCTGGCATCTCAACAACATCAACATGAAGCTGGAAATCTTTAGCACGAAGCTGGCATCACAACAACATCAACACGAAGCTAGAAATCTTCAGCATGAAGCTGGCATCTCAACAACATCAGCATGAAACTAGAAATCTTCAGCACGAAGCTGGCATCTCAACAACATCAACATGAAGCTGGAATCTTCAGCACAAGGTTGGCATCACAACACTACTCCCCCTTTCGAGGGAGGTCCTTTCGGACTACAACAAGCTTGTCTCGAAAGTGCTCAAACTTTACACGAGACAGAGGCTTGATCAACACATTTGCAACCTATTCATCCGTGCCAACATAATGGAGCTTTATGGCTCCTCTCTGCACCATATCATGAATGTAATGATACCGAATTTCTATGTGTTTTGACTTGTCATGGAACACAGGGTTCTCTGTCATTTTTATGCAACTTTGGTTATCACAAAGAATCATGGTTGCTTCCATCTCCAGATCAAATAAACTTGTCAACAACTTCCGAAGCCATATGGCTTCACAGCTGGCGGAACATGCAACAATACTGGACAACCAAATATTTTGAGATGGCTTACTTCTGGCTTCTTTCTGGAGAACATTTCTTTGAGGGTTTTGAACCCAAGTGCACTATGGGATAATTTGTTTTGTACATACATTGCTGTTCTTGCTGCTTCTGCCCATAAGTGCATTGGAAGATCTTGATCGTGGATCATAGTCTTCACTGCTTCCATTATAGTTTTGTTCTTTCTTTCCGGTACACCATTTTGTTGAGGATTGTAGGGAGTGGTGAGCTCCCTCTTGATCCCGACATCTTTACAAAAGTTTACAAACTCTTTTGAGGTATATTCTCCTCCATTATTTGACCTAAGTATCTTAATCTTTCTTTCAGAGAGATTCTCTATCAAGGCTTTGAATTCCTTGAATTTACCGAACACTTCATCTTTTGATTTCAAAAAGTAAACCTAGGTTTTGCAAGAATAGTCATCAATAAATGATACATAGTATTCATACCCACTAATGGAGGTTGATGGCATTGGGCCACATACATCTGAGTGGATGAGCTTTAAGACTCCTGCTTTACTGTTGCTCTTCGAGAAAGGGTTCTTGATGTTCTTTCCTTGTGCACATCCATTGCACACACCTTCATGGTCAACCTTGAATTCTGGTAGACCCATGACTGCCTTGCTTACATATGATAATGCCTTGTAATTGATGTGAGCTAGTCTTCTATGCCAAAGTTCACATGGATTCTTAATGGAATGAGTCAAGGTTGCTTCTGAGTGACCTTTTAGCTTATATAAGCTACCTTCTTATGTTCCAATAACAATTGCATCTTCTATGCTTTTTCCTTTGGGTCACATAAGAACTTATCCATCTATGAAAGCAACTCTGAAGCCTTTCTTATCTAAAGCTGAGATAGAAAGTAAGTTCTTTGTCAAACCTGGTACATATAATACATCCTTCATCTTCATTGGGGTCCCTGAATCAAGTTTGTAATTTGACTCTCCTACTCCTTTGATAGGGTATTGGTAATCATCTCCAAGTGTAACTTTCTGGGGAAAGTTCTTTGCTGTAAGGCAAGAGAGAATGTCTCTTTGACCTGTCATGTGCTTGGAAGCACCACTATCTATGAGCCAAGTGTCCTCACCAGGTGACACTGATCCTGAGAGGGCAGAGATTAAGACATAGTCTTCAATCTGTTCTTTTATCATCTTTGTGGGTGGCTCTTCATCTTCAATTGTATGGGTTTGGTGCCTTCTGTTTCTCTTCTTGTATTCTTCTCCTCTAGCTGGACAATTCTTAGCAATATGTCCCATCTTGTCACAATGGTAACATTGGTAGGATGAGAATTTTTTTTCTCTTCTTTGATCTTTTTGAAACTTTTGGAATCTCCTTGGAGGGTGAGATTCTTTATGGATGAGTTTGTTTGGGGAGTGAGACTCCTTATGTTGATGAGTTTCCTTCTGGAAGTGAGACCTCTTCCTTCCTCCTTTAGTATGAGCAACTAGGGTTTGATCTTCATCTCTTGATAGTACTGCTTCTCGGTTAGATACTCTTGCTTCTTCTTGAATATATTCTTCCCATAGATTGTCAAAATTTAGTTCCTCCTTTCTGGCACAAATGGTTTGGATGAACGCATCCGAAGGTCTTGTGAGACCATTAAGAGCTGTCATTATGAGTTCATCTTCATCTAGAGTATCAACAATTGCTTCTAGCTGTTCTTTGAATTGTGATGTTCTAGAGAAATATCCATGAACTGTTTCTCCTTTCTGCATCCTTGTACTTTTGAGTTGAGTTCTTAGAATCATCTTCCGGTTGATGTTCTTTCCTTCATACATTCTGGTTAGGGCATCAAACATTTCTTTTGGAGTTTTCTTTGAAGCCACTCGAGGAATCAAGTGATCTTTAATAGAGTTTGCATTGATTCTTTCGGCCCTAACCATGTCCTTTTGGTGTTTTTCTTTAGCTGCAACATCGATAGGTTCTGGTACATCTTCTTTAATGAATCTTACTATGTCATTCTCTTCAAGAATGAGTGCAATCCTATACTTCCAGGCACAGAAGTTATCCACACCTTCTAGCTTGTTAACAAGCTTAGTGCTTGCAAACATCTTGACCTGGAGTTGGGAAAATGACCAAAAATTGAAAATGCTTAGAATTTAAATTTGAACTTACCAGGAGGT
Organism: Picea sitchensis; assembly: GCA_010110895.2. NCBI lineage: Eukaryota > Viridiplantae > Streptophyta > Pinopsida > Pinales > Pinaceae > Picea > Picea sitchensis. Next base: position 43,030 of record SNQJ01S0042307.1, on the reverse strand, counting down.
GTGCTTGGCTGAGGTGAGTAGCTTGGTGCAGTTAGATTTCAGAAAATCCAAATTTTTCCCCTTCAAACTGGGCCAGCGGAATTCTGGACTGGTACTTCTGGTACTAGTTTTGGTTTCCTGGTTTTTTGGTAATAGTGAAAACTAGGGTTTCACTTTCTGGGAGTTCTGTCCACTGAAAAAGTGCACTGAGTTTGCCAAAGAGTTCACTAGGCTAGACGCACTTCCTTGATGAGTTTTAAATTCCTCTTCAATAGAAAACCCTAATTTTCTTGTACGACAACAATGATGTTTTTTCTTATCTAGTGAAAGGTGCTCTCTTCAACTTAGCTCTGATACCATGTTAAGTTTTGAGCTATTATTAAGTTTCTTTTCAATTTACTAGATACCAATAGCATAGGTAGGATCACTGAGAGAAACACAATCACAAGATACACAACATTTATCCTGGGAAATCCTCATGGGGGAGAAAACCTAGCAAAAACTTCCTTAATATAGATAGCCAATACAATGCCAAGACAATAAACCGAAACACTAGAGAATATCCAACACTGAGCAATGCGCCTTCTTCTCCCAACTGCAGCTACCAAACTTGCGCACTTGATGAGCGAATGAGTGAGTGAGATAATGAGGCGCTAGCCTCCTTTATTTATACTAGCTGGCTGGCGTTGGAAAGGTGTCTCTTCACTGGGCAGGGCAAACTTCTCTTCTTAGTGGTTAAAACCACTTTAATTAGGCCTGGGGGCCGACTTCTTAATTTGCATAATACAATTAGGGTTTGACCAATCCACAAAAAGGGATTTGGTCAATTACAATGCCCGACATGATCAATCCAGAAAAGGGGATTGATCTGATGAACAATAACTCAATAATAAATAGAATACTCTTTGCAGTTACAATATTTCAACAACATTATTATCCCACGCAGGGGAGTGGACATTCCAAGTACATAGAAAGACGTGCTGGGGAAAAAATGCTCTGTTGAGCCATAAGTTTTCAAATATGTTGTACCAAAAGGTACAAAGCTTCATGGTACATGACGTTGACACCTTAGTTGAAATAGGTGGTCAACATGGTCTTTTAATCTTAACCATTGATCTCATCATGAGGGTGAGGGTTGATCTCAGTCCTCAATCCTTTTGGAGATTAGGGTTTCACTTGCTCAATGAAGAATAAAGAGATTGGCTAGGCTAAGAGGGTGCACAAGGAGAAGGAGAGATCGATCTACAGAGAGATTGATTGCAGATTTGAGTGTGAGGGTTTGCAGGGAGACAGAGGAGGACTCATCAAGCAAATTGGCATACACATCTTCAGCATTTGTAGAGGACTTTATCTCAGATCTGAGGTCCGCCGTACCAAGTGACGCAGCACCCACGCAGACAACCATACGATATTGTGCAGAGGCTTACGCAGGGGTCTCATCAAGCACGTTTTGGTTTAGGGATTTGCAAAGAGGGGTCATACAAGTGTTGGGGAAGAGTTTGGCTGAGCATTTTGCTTGGTATTTGGCTGGGCCGATTTGTACTGTAAGAGAACTCTATATTTCCTTGCTGAATAATAATAAAATCTCAGATCTGCTGCACCGGTTTTCCCACCTTGGGTTTTTCCCTGGACTATTGTCCAAAAATAAGTGTGTACTTGTGATGTGATTGCTGTCTACTTTACTTTCAGTTCCTGGACATTTATTTTCTGCTGTGTATTTATTTTATTGTGAAGAAAACCCTGAATAATCAGTTAAAAGTATATTAATTGGTTTAAAGTGTACCGGGTTTTGAGAAAATTCATAGAAACAGGTTGTTCTGTAGACGGAGAGCTGATGAAAATGTTATCATAATTTTGTGTAATAGTGTATTAAGTTATCTCCTTGTTCTGAAGTGTCAAGGCTACATAGAGGTTTCTAAATTTTCAGTGATGGATTTTTTTGTTGTTATGCCTAACCATGAAGTAAAATAGGTATTTTGTCATACATATGGTTTCCAAGAACACTCAACAAAGGTTTATCATTTATCAATTCTTGTCAGATATAAAACTGCTTGATTGAAAGAAGAAACAAAAGAAATAGCTTTTTGATGTTGAAACAAGATGTTCTGTAGATCGTGAGCTGATGACAATGGTATCATCTTTTGTTTTCCTCTGTCATTGAAATTGAAACTTGGCAAATTTAAAAGGTTCAAATGGCTAAAGCTACTATTAGCTTTTATGTAGGGAGGTGTTAGCACACTTTTCTACCCTCCAATCAGATCTGATATATGGGTAAAATCAACAATAAAAAAAGGCTAACTCAAGGAGAGAATGCCCCAAATTGTCATGAACAAGCCTCTTCTCTGTCCAGGTTGGTGCTTGCCAATCTCAGGGGGGAGTCCCTAGGTACTGGGCTGCTGATTTGAATTTGATTTTCTGCAAAAAAAACACACAAAACAGCAGCAAAAATGCTTTGGACAGCATGTAAACACTCTGCCAAAGCGTTAGGAAAAGATACGGTAATTCGCTTGGAGGGATCCTGCAGTGTTAGCGTGAGAGAGATGAAAGAAATAAGGAAAGAAACCATTTAAAAGATAGATGAATATCACAATAAATGGTAAAGAGATACTAATCAATGAACACAATACCGACAAGAAGGAAAGTTTGACGAAAAACACAACACTTTTTTATTAAAGGCTTGCCAAAGGGTTGATTGCGCCACAATAGACAAGTCCAAAGCTGGTACAATGATCATCCTTGCTCAAAGAGAGAGTAGTTAGACTAGGAGAGAATAAGAAAAGAGAGAAATAGTGTATGCTGTTGCTGCAAAAATCTGACCAATAATCCATGTAGCTGAATCCAATATATAGTAGTAGGGGTGCACCTTACCAAGGCCATAAATGAGGGCGTATAGGAGGCTAAGAAAGAGAGTATGGTGCATGAGAAAAGGAGAGGGAGTAGGAGATACATGCGCATGGGGGAAGTAAAGTGGAAGAGTGAGTGAAAACTCCCCACGTGTGAGAGTCAAGAGGAGTAAAGGCGTGGTATAAGGAGTGAAAAGAGGGTTCACACCCTAACTTTTAGGGAGAAGGCACATTTAATGGTGGAAATTACATGCGGTAAAGGAAAGAGATAAATGGATGCATGAGGGAGAGATTAAATGCAAGAAATGGCGCACGTGTGAAATAGAGAAATAGGGATAATGTGCATTAACTAGGGAGAAGTGAGGAAAAAAATAGGGAATTAATAAAGCAAATGGGAGTAATGCGCTAGGAATTAGGAAAAAGTAGGAAAAATAATTGATGCGCTAGAAAATAGGGAAAAAGGAGGGTGCATTAATGCTAAATAATAGGGAAAAGGGAGGCTCATTAAGACAATGAGCGAGAAAATAGGGAGAGAGAGGAGTTAGGCTAAGAAATAGGGAGAGAAAAAGGTGGAGGCTAGAAAATAGGAAAAATGGAGGTTCATTTAGGACAATGAGCTAGAAAATAGGGAGAGAGAGGAGTTAGGCTAAAAAATAGGGAAAAGGGAGGCGCATTAATGCTAGAAAATAGGGAAAAGGGAGACACATTAATGCTAGAAAATAGGGAAAAGGGGGATGCTAGAAATTAGGGAAAATGGAGGTGCATGTGTGAGGATAAAGGGAATTAAATACATGAAAAGTGAAATAATGATGAGTGAAGGGAGGATAAGTGATATAAGCTTTAATTAGCCCAATCATGCCCAAATAAACTTGCCACCTCATCCACGCGTCCCCTTTTATTAATTAATTCCATTTATTTGCTTTAATACTTAGGAAGTGTGCCCCCTCATTAATTGAGCCACCTAGTTGCCACATGTTACACTGCATCACTGCTATTTGTTGGAATTTGACCCTATCACTTGTCACCTTTGGAGGCGACCACCCTTGCTATAAATTGAAACCCTTAAAAATAGGGTCCTGCTCCTAAAAAACAGGAAACTGTGAAAATCATCCAGGATGACTAGGAGAACACCACCATGTGTCAAATGTCTAAAAACAGACATTGCTAAAAATAGAATCTCACCGCATGTCAATGATATCATACTCATCGAATTCGATTTTCCTTGAGGATTCCAAATATGCAGTTAGAATTGACGTGCGAGCCCCGATGCTCTACCTGCTAAAAATAGAAAATGATGACAAGTCAAATGTCTAAAAACAGACACTACTAAAAATATCTCACCGCATGTCAATGATATCATACTCATCGAATTCGATTTTCCTTGAGGATTCCAAATACACAGTCAGAATTGACATGCGAGCCCCGATGCTGTACCTGCTAAAAATAGAAAATGCTGACAAATCATCCCGGAAAAGGTCCAAAAGACTCAAAATGTCTCAAGGATCAATACTGTATGCTCATAATCTTGATCTAAGGCCTGGAGCTCAACCTGCGAAAAATAGAAAGTACTTGCATGTCGCCCGGAAAAATGCCATCGGACTCAGTGTCATGCAAGGACCAATACTGTATGCTCAAAACTGTGATACGAGTCTCTTGTCACTGTCTCCTAAAAGGTAGGGTTTTCTGCTAAATATAGAAATCTCTCTCAAATCCATGTGAAAATGTGCTAACTCTAACTCTAAAGCCAAAACAACCATATACCAGTCCTGTACCTGTCTCTAATGGGAACCGACCTTTGGCTCACACAAGTGCTAAAACTTTGGGAAAATCTTTGAATGCCAGCCAAATAATGCATGTTGGCTCTTAACCCTCAAGATTTTCAAGGGTGAGAGTCTAGGGGTTAACAGGAGGGTTAACAGCAGCTGGGAAATATTCTGATTTTTACTGGTAACAAATAAATAAAAGTTTTTCCATTAGTGAATCAACAAACCTGGAAGCAAATTTTGTCAAAGCTGTCATAAAATTATTTCATGTTCTCTTTTCCATTTTGGAAATGAATGCAAAAATTAAAAAAACTTATCCTTGTTACTAAGATATTGGTGATTAATAACAATTTTGTTATCTTATTTGCTCACAGGCTACAGCCTTTTATAATTTCTACTTTTCTCTGCACAATTGTCATTACGTTGTCTACTTCCTTTGCATATTTAAATGCTCACTTTCATCTCTATGTGCAGAAAAGAGTTTTGAGTTATTGTTTGTCTGGATGAAACAGCTGGCTGTACAGATGGAACTTGTGTTATATGGGACTTTGAAACCAGAGGAGTTGCCAAGGAACTTCGTGACAAGGACCATGGTGCAGCTATTACAAGCGTGTGTTGGTCCAAGTGTGGTCGTCAAATACTGACATCTGCTACAGATAAATCTTTGACTCTCTGGGATGTTGCTGAAGGCCGAAAGGTTGCACGTATTGCACTCCAGCAGACTGCCTTATATGCTCGTCTTCAACCTGGATCACGCAATCCATCTTTGGGTTTAGCTTGTCCCATGGCCAGTGCACCAATCCTCGTGGACTTCACTTCAAGCAACCAATATGTACTTCCTGTTTCAGCACATTCTGCTGGTACTGAACAAGTTCCTCATCCTCGGAATAAATTCTCTGACGGAAGTGCAGCTCTTAAATCTGCTGCTGCAAGTTTTAACAAGAGAGGTGATTTAGTTTATGTTGGGAATTCGAAAGGGGAGATATTGATTATTGATACAGAAACGAGGAAGGTACAAGCAGTATTTCAGGTTCCTGGGAATGGACTAATTAGGCAACTTGTTTTTAGCAATTGTGGCAAGTATTTGCTTTCTAATTCTGGGGATCGCACAATTCGAGTTTTTGAGAATTGTCTACCTCAGAATAAAGCAGCTCGAGCTTTGGAAGATTTAGTCAATGCTTCTGGTGACAGTGCAGTGACTGAAAACATTAAGCTGGTGGGATCTCAATGCTTGAAGCTTTCAAAGGAATTCCAGGATGTTGTTAACCGTCTTCCCTGGAAGGCTGCATGCTTCAGTGGTGACAGTGAGTGGGTTGTAGGTGCACCTGCTAGCAAAGGGGAACACAAGATATGTATATGGGACAGATCTGGGCAGCTTGTCAAAATATTAGAAGGGCCAAAAGAAGGTTTGATAGATTTATCTTGGCATCCTATCCGGCCAGTGGTGGTTTCCGTGGCCATGTCAGGGGCAATTTACATATGGGCCAAAGACTATACAGAAAATTGGAGTGCATTTGCTCCAGATTTCAAGGAGCTAGAGGAAAATGAGGAATATGTTGAGAGAGAAGATGAATTTGATATGATGCCCGACACTGAGAAGGTATTTATCTGTGATGTACCTTTTCAACCTTGTCATTTGGATCTATGTGAATATCCATTGAATGCTGTAATATTGTTTGAATAGGTAAAGATTGCACATGTTGATGAAGATGAAGAGGTTGACATCATGACAACAGAAAAGTTTTTAGATAGTGACTCAGATGATTCTGGTGAAAGGCTATACCATTTACCCACAATTCCATTACTCGATAGTCCTAAACAGCAGGAACAGTCTTCAGCAAGCCCCTCTAAACCTGAAAGCAGCACTCCTCAGTCAGACAGGTCACCTGCTCTAGATGAAGAGAAAGCTAATAAAACACCAGAGAATAGTCCCGATCAAACTCCAGATTCTCCTCTAGGTGAGAAGATTACTCAGCATCAGTTCTTTTTATGACATAAATCTGTCATATAAATATTAAACGTGTTTTGTTTTGGTAGTGTATTTGACAAAGTGCATCTAGTTATTGTTCAAACTGCAAAACTGTACAATTAGTCTTCAATCTGAGATCTGCAATACTGACGACATTGAGCTGAAAATTAGATTGCTATTCCAATAATATGTAAGCATTACATGACAGCTTGAAAGGTTTTGGTTGTTTTGAACTGAAAATTTGAGAAAACATTATTTAATATTTTTGCCATTGCAAGCTTTTTATTTTATTGCCATTGTTTCTACTACTATTAAACAAAGCCCTGGGTTTTATGTGTGTGAGTCTGAGTTCACTCACAGATGTAACTCATACGACTATCCATAAAAGATATTAAAACTTAAAATACGGATAGCCAGAAACATCAGAACTTATAATGGGTGCTCATTCATAATAGTACAATCAGACCATTTCTGATCACATCACTGTAATATTACATTGTCCTGAACTGCACCTTTAAAATACTAGGCATGTGAACCTTAAAAGATGCTGCAGCTTAGCTGCAAGCTCAACAAAGTTCAAGTTTTTGTATCTCACTTAAAGCCTTCAGAAACATTTTGCTACAACGTATCTTCCCCTTAGAAGTTGCAAAGCAGGAAACTGATCAAAAGAGCCCCATCATAACTACTGAACTACAGGATTCATGTTTTCCAAGTTAGATGATTGAACCCAAATATTGCATATTTTTAAAGGTTTGGGGGTGCAGTTCCAATAGTATGATTATTTTAATTGATTTGGAATCCGTTTTTGCAGGATTAATGGTGCAGCAAATTATGCATGTAAACTTAAGTGATGGACACCATAAAGAAATAGAATGTATGAGATGATATGATTGTTTCTTGCTGTTTCTTTTTTGTTCTTCTAAAAATAAAAGAGGCAATAACAGAACTATTCTCAACAAGATGCAATCGCAATGTATTAACACCAATATTGAAATGCAGATTAATCATCTTTTTTATTATTTAGAGGTTTACTGCCTGACATTACATCAGACAGCCAACAATTACAAGGTTTGGCACTTATCCCCTAGCCTATTTGCCTTTACATCATCATCCTAAAAAATGTATGTTCTTTTTAATTGTCAGCCAAAGTCACATGACTTGAACTCGGCAACGACATAGCGGGCTGAAGAGTAAGAGTTGATTTGAGACTTGACAAAAGCTTCCATATTCATAAAATATTAAAAAATTAACCAAAAAAAGAGACGCCATCTCATGAATAAACCATCTTTTAGAGATTAAAATAGAAAGATACTTTGTATAAATGGAAAATTAAATTCTGATTGTGCATCCATCATGTAAGTCAAAACCTTGAAGGGTGACAGGTCATAAACTTGGCTCAGAAAAATTCAGCTAGGCTAGAGAGTATGAGTTTGACTTGAACTTGGCAAAAACTTGACTAATAGAAAATTTAAAAATCTGAGTAGAATGGCATTTTTTATTCTTTTTGTGTTATAAAGGGGCCCACTGAGTTTTTCATTTGGCTTGCAAGTGATCTGCAATGGATCACTATATATTTTTCATCATTGTATTTGTGGGTGCTTTATGGGGTGGAAAATAAAGCACCTACTGTATCTGTGTAACTCAGGAAGGCCACCCACTGTCACCTCAATAGCTCTTCCTCTCTCTTTAGGTTGGCTCTTCTCCAACACAAGGGGGGTATCCCTAAGTAGGATTGCTAAGGTTATGGAGTGGAGGCTCTAGGTGATGCTTGAAGAGTAAGCCTTATCAAAACAAGTGGTTGTAGTATAGGTGGATAAATGAATGGTGTGAGAACAAAAGGTGATGGAAAACGCCAAGACCAGCGCCAATCCAATCATGGGCTTAATGGAGTCAAAGAAATGTGAATCCAAGAGGGCGAATGCTTGAATATATGAGGTAAATAAGGGCTGTTCTATTTGCCACAAACAAACCTTAGCTTGCTGAAAATTATGGCAGAAAATTAACCTTAGAGAGAGCTAGGGGTGCCACTCTAAAGCGTGGTTATGATGGTGATGTCATGTTACTCTAGCAACAACAAGGTTTATTAGATGCAAGCTTAACATAACAAAAATAGATATAAGAGGGATTAAATTCTCACATTATACTATCCAAATGATAGATGTTCCATTACAAGGCCTTCATAACATACTACAAGGGTTTACTACTGTTGATATTATTGGTAGCTGCGGGAGGTATTTACCTCCACGTGTAAACTTGACGAGAATAGAATACTCCAGAAGGCAAGAAGAAACCCTAATGAGTTGGCTAATAACCCTAGAAGACATGTCGGCTCAAGAGGATAAATTTGTATTAGGTTATTAGCCTCCAAGAGAAGAAGTCGGCCAAAAGAATTAATATATCCTAAACAGACAGATACCCAGAATGAGAAGTCGGCCCAGGCAGTTAGCCAGAATTAGTATAAATACAGGAGGCCAATTCTCATTCTGGCAGGCAGTCTCAGAATTGTAGAGCAGCACTTGTGTGCACTGTAGTTGCCCAGTTTCTGCCCAGGTTTGGAGGAGAGTTGCTGTTGCAGCTGCTGTAGCTAGCAGTTATGCTTGGACTATCTCTTGGCTAGGGTTTGGACTATCTGATCAGCTCTTGTTGGTGCGCTATCCTTGGGGAAAGGTGCGCTACCCTTTGTTTGGCTATCTAGCCTAGGGTTTGCTTCCAGAGTGATTCTCTGCCAATGTTAAGGTGCTCGAAGGGTGGCTTCGGCCTATGGTTGGGTGACAATAGAGATATTGTCAATGGTAAAACGAGCACATCCACTTATATTCTAACAGGTTATGGGTCCACGCCTCCTTCATTCAGTCTAACCGCTGGAAGGAAACATAGCCAGAAGGATATTAAGCTTGTTGAAGAACTGCCGCTAGGGTTTCCTAGCAGGAGCAATCACCAAAGCACTGCCGCTAGGGTTACTAGCAGGTGCAGTTGCATAAACCCTAATCCTCTTGTTGAGGCAACTTAAGTGAAGGGATTGACCTAATCTCTGGATAGATCAGTGTGCCCTAGCCTAGCGCATCTCCTGGTACTCTCAGCAAGCCAAGACGTCAAGTTTGAGTTTGTGGTCAAATCTAGGGTTTGACCAAGTCAAAGCAACCA
>SNQJ01S0042307.1:0-20951 GCA_010110895.2 Picea sitchensis | reverse complement strand
ACCATTGGCATCAATGACAAACCATTGGCATCAATGACAACATGATCCAACAGAAAAATGTGTCACGTGTACCGAGCAAGCGAGGGGGTAGACTTCTGGTACCAAATAAAGACAGAGGATGAAGAAACGGAACGATTGGTCTCCTTCTTATTGTAACTGAAAATCTTGTAGCGATTGAAATTCCATCATATGTAAAACTGTATAAATATACAATAGAAAGAAAGAAAAGGGGATGGACCTTTTTGGGTCGATTGTAATAGAGATTTTTTCTCCCTTGAGAGTTAATATAAAGCAAATCTGAATATTCTCAATTCCGTCACGACTATGTTATGAGTTTGTTTCCTTGTATCTCATATTTCATTTCATTTCATATATTTATCTGATGAATGCTTCGCTATAATTTAGTACAACCTCTACTATAGTGAATGATTTTCAGTTTTCTATATTGTTTACCATTTTTCCTCTGTACCGGCTATCAGCAGGTATAAGACCAGTGAACACTTTAGATTTCTTTATTATTTTATGCTTCGTCAGATTATTCCTTCATCTTTTTCTTCCCCTGTTTACAAGCGAGATTCTCCCTTGATAGGAGCCTTGCATAATAGACAGCTTAATGTTTTTCTCACACCTCATACATAATTTATTAAATATAACTCAGTTACGGGAAAGGACCTTTGTTTTGCACCCTATTTTCATTGTTGGAACTATAAATTCTCCTTTATCCGACCTAAATCGAGACATCATCTAAAGATTTTGAGTTTTTCTTATCATTCTGTTCCTCTATGACTTTCCCAGTGACAAGACAGCCTAATATCGAACCTGGACTATCAGATCAAACACATATTTCCTAAACATTTTTGACACTATTCTTAAAACAACCACTACATGGGTTGAACTTGAACGTTCGTGGGCAGCAATAGAAAGGGACATAACCATCCAGGAACAGTTGGAAGCTAGACAACACCAACCCAGAAATCAACCCTACCTTTCCTTACTGAAGGTTAATATTTCTTCCTTACATACCCCTCACTCACTTTCGGATGCCTAGACACTGTACTTCTAAGCCTTAGGTACAGACTCTGGAACAACATCTTTATTGGTTCCATTTCCAGGGATCGAAGTTACGAAATCGTTTTCCCTGGGAAAACGACATTTCTCGTTGAAAGTGTTACCCTTTGATAGTGAACAAAGAATGCACACCTTTTAAAGGCTTTCCAATCTTTCACTTGGTGACTCCATGATTAGTAAGCTAGCATTCGGTCGAAGGAATACCAGACAAAACCCGAATGGTAAACAAACCACACCCATTACAAATCCCGAGAAGATTCTAAAGGCAAGTGGCTCTCTTAAGCCAACCGCTGCAGTCTATAAGCTTAAACACCCACAACTGAAGACCAAGAGTTCTTCTGAACCTTCAACTTCACACAGTCCTCTTTTTGATACTAAAGATCTAAATTCAAACTACTCCGAAGTTAGGAGTGAGATCCATCCGACAATCCCTTTAGTACACAAAGGAAAGGGCCCTATTTAAAGTTCATCGGCAGTTGACATACCATCTTTTCTTGAGTTAAATTTCCCGACCTCACCTAATCCTGAAGAGTATATTACAAACTCAGATTCTACACCCGTCGGTTCACCCGATTACATCTCTTGCAAATCTGAGGAACCAAGCCCTCATGTTCCTTATCATTCATCCTTAGCTTTCTTGCCTCATGAAGAAACTAAAGAACCGCTTCTAATTTTCCATAACCCCCTTTACAACTTTCCACTGATATCGATGGTAGCCGCCGGAGGAGGAGGTGGAGGTGTTGTTGGAGGAGGAGCTGAAGGTCAAGGACCTTCTCCTCCCCCCAGAGTGTTCGCTAAGGTGGCGGCGAGATACGCCCCTCTGGTCTTGCCTGTTCCTCTACACAACCTCCCTGAGAATTATATAAAAAATTTGCCAAAATTTACCGGAGAGGGAGATTTAACCGCGACTGAACACATAAATTTCTTCGATCAGTTCGTAGACATCTTAGGTCTTGAACATGAAGATGTATATTCGAGGCTTTTCGTCCAAACCTTCGAAGGTCAGGTCTGAACTTGGTTTCGAAGTCTACCCGTAGGATCTATATTGTCCTATGATGCTTTAGAAGATGCCTTCCTCAGACAATGGGGTGAAAGAAAGGACCAGTTATACTATTTAACCAAATTTGGGTCTTTAAGAAAGAAAAACTCAGAAACAGTTATGGAGTTTATTCAAAGATTCAATAAACTCTACAACAAAATCCTAGCTAAGGTTAAACCGTCCCAACCCGCAGCCAAAGTAACCTTCGCGAGAGCTTTCGAACTAGATTTTGCACTTCTTTTAAGGGAAAGAAGGGGAGATACTTTAAACCGAATGCAATATGACACTGTGGAAATTGAGTCAAATATGATGGCTTCCGGTAAGTTAAAAGCTAAAGTAGAAGTGGGAAACCGAGAAAATAGACGCTTTAGAGAACAAGCGGGACCATCAGGGTCTAACAGATATATAGATGACAAAGTAGACGATATGGCCAGAATAATTAAAGAACTGTCTAATAAAATTTCTAGGATGGAGCAAGAACAGGCCAAAACTGATTCTTCCACCAAAAAATATTTTAGGAGGAACCCAAACCCCCCAAATCAACAAAGATAGATAAAAACGAAGATCAAAAAATACAAACTCCCCTAAAGAATGAAAATTTTATAGGAGTGAATTATCTACAAGATTTCGAAGATTTGGAGGATGATGTCACGAACTTAGGTGATGACTGCACACAACCTTTTCTGACTAAAGAAGATTATGAAAAATCTCTAAACACTCAACAATCATCTATTAAAAGTGAAGAAAGAGATTATACTGACCTTTGCGTCTATCAAGGAGAAACCGATATGATAATGGTTGAAGTCCAACCCAGGTATAAATTAAGATCTAAGAGCAAGCCCGCTTTAGATAATCAACCTAAGAAAATTCTCCCAAGAGGGAAAACTTATGAGCCTACCTAGGAAGAAACAACACTATCCAATAGCAAAACGAAAATGGTAAACACATTGGACCCGGAAGCAAAGAAGGTTGAAACACAGACAGAGGGAACTGAAACAACTAAGACGAATACCCCTCTAACCAAGACCAAGAGTAATAAGTCGATCCAAACCAATACGTTGGAGAAGAAGCGTTCCAAAGTCACATCTAAAGAAATAGACAAGGCTGGAGGAGCTTTCAGTTTCGAGAATGAAATAAATAAAATTAAGATACCAATTCCTCTAGTAGAGCTAGTAAAAAACCCAGCTTATCGAAAGCAGATTACCAAAGTGATAGGCGTTTCAGAGCCAGAAAGCCAATCTGACATTTTGAACCTAGAAGATGATAAGCCCAAAATCACCTTTGGTCCACATTTTGAAGGAGCCAAAGACTCTGTTGCTCCCTTTTATATCACTTTGAACATGTACGATCAACTGCTACATAATTGCATGCTAGACTCCGTAGCCTCACATAATGTAATGCCTAAAATTATTATGGACAGATTGGGCCTCTAGATCACCAGACCTTACGGAGATCTTTACTCATTTGATTCAAGAAAGTTTAAATGTATGGGAATGATAAAGGATTTAGTAGTCACCTTGGCATAGGTCCCGGTTAAGAATGTCTTGATGGATGTGGTTGTTCCTGATATTCCCCCCAAGTACGGCTTACTGATGTCTAGGTCATGGGGAGCCAAGTTGGGGGGTTGTCTTCAATTGGATATGACGTACGCCACAATTCCTGTGTTTGGTGGCCAATTTACTCGGTTTTACAGAGAGACGAGGTTAGCATATACGGTAAGTGACCCTAAAAATCCTAACAATTTCCCTATTTATATTGCAAACCAAGATTTAGGAAATTGTATCTTATCTTTTGACGACAGTTTAGATAGTTGCACAGACAAAAATGATATAGAGCATGAAGAGTCAGGTAACATGACCGGGGATATTTGTACCATCGGTACCTGGAAAATGTTTTTTGATGGCGCCTCGTCATGCGAAGGGGCTGGTGCAAGAGTGCTTTTTGTGGCACCTGAAGGAAAGTTCGTCGTCCCTTTTTCTTACAGACTGTAGTGGGATATAGATTATACTAACAATGTATGTGAATACGAAGCTTTGGTTTTGGGATTAGAAGCTGCCAGGAGGCTGAAAATAGTCAAACAAGTAAATCGGCAATACCAGGCCAAGCATCCTCGGTTAAGATCATACATAAACTGTGCTTGGGATCTAATGGAAATTTTTTTCTCGTCTGTAAATGTCCACTTCATCCCACGCACAGAAAACTTACAGGCTGATGCATTAGCTAAAGCAGCGTCAACCTTCACTCCTCCCACGACTTTCAAATTGAAGTATCACATAGAGATCAGACACAGACCATCTGTACTGGATAACATCCAGCACTGGCAGGTTTTTGAGGATGATGAACAAATTAAGAAGTTTCTTGAAGCAATAGGTGATTTTTTTGAAACCCACGTAGATCAAGAAAACCAGAATGACAATATATGGATCATGCAAGAAGGGGAAGACCCTCAAATATTTCAAGACAAAATCGCAAATCATCGCATTTTGGTCCTTAAAAACAACCAGATTCCGAAAGGACTGATCCCTCTGGAAAGACTGTTTGATCAAAATGACACACCTATAAAATCCACCTTACAACCCCAACCAAAAGAAGTGAAGGACTATGATATAGGAACCAAAGAAGAATCCAGGATGGTAAAAGTATCCAAATTACTCCCTCTCGAAATAAAAAGTAAGTATAAAGACCTACTCAGACAGTATAAGGACATTTTCACCTGGTCTTATGATGAGCTATGGACATACGACACTTCCGTAATTGATCACAAGATACCTCTAAAGCCCGGGGTCAAACCATTTAGGAAAAATCTTAGATAGATCAACCCCATGTTGTTACCTGTGATCGAAAAAGAAGTTAAGAAACTTTTAGACGCGAAAATTATAGTACCTATGAGATATTCTGACTGGGTAGCAAACCTGGTCCCGGTCAGGAAAAAGAATGGGGAAATCAGACTGTGTGTGGATTTCAGAAATCTAAATAAGTATTCTCTTAAGGACAACTATCCGCTGCCCAAAATGGACCATGTGCTAGAAAAGGTAGTTGGAGCTAACCGAATGTCTATGATTGACGGTTTATCTGGATATAATCAAATCGCCATGAATGAACAAGATAGATAAAAAAATGCTTTCACTACACCATGGGGTACGTTCATGTATGATAAAATGCCTTTCGATTTGATGAATCCAGGAGCCACGTTGCAACACGCTATGTACATCTCTTTCATTTGTGAAAGAGATAAGTTCGTAGTCATCTATCTTGACGATTTGATGGTTTTCTCTAAAACCGATGAAGAACACTTGACACATCTTAAACAGACATTCGAAAAATGCCGCAGGTTTGGTCTGTCTTTAAATCTAATGCAAGAGCATCGCCAACATCAAGCAAGCGTGGGACAAGCCAATGCATTTTGGGCACATGTTAAATTGTTTCAAATGTTTTGACGTTGGATGCACCCAACGTAAATGAGATAATTAAGAAGGAGCACACTTGTAATATTGTAAAGGACCTTGAGCGATCCGCTCTCGTCCATAGTAGGTAGAAGGCATTTATAATAGTTAATGAAGGTAGATAGAATTTAATGCTTAGATTAGACAGTTTTACAGCGCAAGAGGGAAACGATATATAGACACCCTCATTGTATCATTTGTAGTAGGAAGAGGATGGTTGTTATGATGAGCATAGAGAATAGAGAAGAAGCAGAGAACTATGTAGAATAATTCCATGTACAGAAGATCTGAATTAATACAAAGAGTTTGATTCAGACTCGTGGTGTTGTGATATTCTCTGTGTATGCATTGTTGAGTGTTGTGCTCATGAATGTTTTACTCTTTCTGTCATGCATTTGTTGTTTATGCTATGTGTGTATGATTTCTTGTTAAATGTTTGAAATTTGAGAGAGAGTGAGGGAAATGAGATTCAATTGTTTCTCTATCTGAGCAAGAGTTCCTGCAAGGAGTGCAGTTGAATTGTTTGCAAGGAGTGCGTTGAAAAGAATTCTGAGTTTTATCTCTGAAAGCTCAGATAGGATAGCTTTTGTTCTTGTTTCCTCAGAAGTGCAGTTAGGCACAGGAGCTGTGCGAAGTGTGCGCAGGATGAGTGAAGCTTCAGGGGCTTGTAACCTGAACGACTTGTTGAGAGACTGCTGTTGCAGGGAGTGCGCAGAGTCGAAAGGAGTTCAACACTTGAAAGTGTTTGAAGGTTAGCCAAAAGGAGTGCGAGCAGGAGTCTTCTTTAAGACTTGGAGTTGGAAAAAATCAGGAAGGATAAAACCCTCAAAATTGTTGAAGAGAAGCACAGAAGTTTGTGCATTGAAGTATTGAGAAGGCACCACAAGTTTGTGCCGCAGGTGGACAAGTTTCATGGAGGAATATTGGGTTCATTTCACAGAAATCGTCAAGGAGACATCGGACGGTTGGAATTCTCTGTAGAGAATTCACGAATTCCTACGAGCCGTCGGATCTCGCAGAGTAGCAGGGGAGCTACGACGAGTGTTTTTCAAAGGGTTCAAGCTCGGGAGAGGCAGAGCCATAGATCCAACTTAGTGAGGGCCGTTGGATCACTTACGAAATCGCATTTCGGCATTTCGGGGTTTCATGAGTTGAAGTCACGAAGGCCTTGCATTAGAAACTCGCAAAATCGTGAGGTGCAAAGGCCCAAAACAGCGGGAAGTCTAGTTGGGAGCCAGCACCGGGAAACCATGTCGGAGTTGACATTTCGGGATTTCGGGGTTCGTGGAGCAGAGTTGCATGACATCGCAACTTGCGAACTCGCGAGAGCCGAAAAGCAGAAGTGATATCGGGGGTTCGGAAATTCGGGTTTCAGAATTTCGAGGATTTGGGAGACAAGGCACTTGATCACCGAATTCACAAAATCGTGAAGTCCGATCTCCTGAAGTGCGAAGAGAGATTCCATAAGGTTTACTGTGGGTGTAGATTTCTCGAAAGGGAAATAGGAGAGCCAATTGTTGAGCGCTCTTTGGGCCAATGGAAGAAAAAAGATCTTGTGTACGTGGACTTCTGACCTACGGGTTAGGAGGGCTGCGTCATTCTTGGTATCGGAGCCCAGAAAGGTTTCTTTTCTTTCTGTAGCAGGGAAAGGGGAGATTCACCATGTCACCGAGAAGAAGGGACAAGCAAACACCCGATCCACCAGAGGAGAGGGAAATGCCAAGAAGAAGAGGTAGGCAGATGCGTGATCCAGCTATGGAAAGGGATATGCATGATTTACGCGCCAGACTTGAGGACATGGAGACAACACATAGGTGCACAGCCGGTGCTGGGGATCTTAGTGATTCCGAAAGTGAAATTGAAGCTGGACATGGAGAGGAAGAAGTCACAGCAGAAGATGCAGCAAACGAATGCCTGATTAGGGCTATTGCATGAATGGGTGCTAAAGCGAAAATGGACATTCCAGTTTATGAGGGAAATCTGGATGTAGAAGAGATTCTAGACTGGATTAGAGCTTTGGACACATACTTTGACTATGAAGATGTCGAAGAAGACAATAAGGTCAAGCATGCTGTCACGAGATTAAAGGGACATGCAGCATTGTAGTGGGATGAACTACAAGCTGACAGATGCTGCCAAGGCAAGCAGAAAATTAAGAGATGGGATCGGATGATCGCAAAGATGAAGGAGAAATTCATCCCCAGGGATTATCAAATTACTCTGTTTCGGAGAATGTAGAATTTGAGACAGAAGCTGATGACAGTGAAGGAATACATTGAAGAATTCTACAGGCTGAACATCAGGTCAGGTCATCGGGAAAGCGATGATGAAAAGGTTGCCAGGTACATGAATGGCCTGAGGTACGAAATTCAATATGAGATGAGTATCTTGACCATCCGAACGGTGGAAGATGCTTATAAAATGGCTCTAAAAGCTGAAGAGAAGTTGAGCCAAAAGCAGGGTCAAAGAGGGCGAGGTAGAAGTCGGCCTAGAGGCAAATTAGTTGCCCAGGAAAGAAATCAAAAGCCCAAGAAAGAGTGGAAGAAACCTCTGACTCAAACTGAGACGGGTGGAAGCTCACACTGAGGGCAGTATGCTGATCAGAGAGGAGATTATGCTGATAATAATATGTTTCCTCGTACTAGAGGTAGAGGAAGAGGAAGAGGTGGAGTAATAAAGTCCTTCACATGCGGAAAGGCTGGACACAAGTCTTATGAATGTCTAGACAAGAAGAAAGAAGCTGGTGAGACTCACATTGCTGAAGCACAGAGGATGGATGTTGAGACAGAGGATGCTGAAGGTGAAAGATCACCGATGATACGAAAAGCTATTTTGACATCGGAGAAATAGGTGGAGAGTTCGGTCCAAAGAAACAAACTTTTCGGACTGCTTGCAAGACCAAAGATAGGGTATGCAAAGTCATTGTGGATAGTGGTAGCATGGATAATCTTGTTTCTACAGAGATGGTAGAGAAGCTGGAGCTGGAGATGATTGATCATCCAAGCCCATATAGAGTTTCGTGGTTGCAAAAAGGACATCAGGTAAATGTCACTAAACAGTGTTTAGTTGAATTTAAGATAGGAGGATATAATGATAAGATACTCTGTGATGTTATTCCTATAGATGTTTGTCATCTATTACTGAGTAGACCATGGCAATATGACAAGAATGTGATTCATGATGGGAGAATGAACACATACACCCTAGAGAAGAATGGGATAACTCACATGCTGTTGCCGATTAAAGATAGGGAGGTGAAGCCTGAAGTAAGTAACACTATACTTTTCATGAGTGGGAAGGAACTTCTTACAGAGGTTAAGAAGAAGCAGGAACCACAATTCATTGTGGTCAGGAAGCCAAAGATTGTTTTAACTAGCACAAGGATAGATGATTTACCAGAAGAGGTTCAGGAACTGCTGGAAGAGTTCGCCGACATAGTAGTGAATGAACTACCTCATTCATTGCCACCGATTAGAAGTGTGAGTCATCACATTGACCTCATACCAGGAGCTAGTTTGCCAAAAAAAGCAGCGTATAGGTTGACGCCGCAGGAGAATGAAGAGGTCAAGAGATAGGTCTAGGATTTAATGGACAAAGGTTTGGTCAGAGAAAGCTTGAGTCCATGTGTTGTTCCGACAGTACTCAGTCCGAAGAAAGACGGAGGCTGGAGGATGTGTACTGACTCAAGGGAAATAAAAAAGATAATCATCAGGTACAGATTTCCATTGCCAAGGATGGATGATCTGATGGATTTCTTAAGTGGAGCAAATTTTTTTTCGAAGATTGATTTGAAGAGTGGATATCACCAGATTCGTATGAGAGAAGGTGACGAATGGAAGACAGCCTTCAAAACCAACGTAGGGTTGTATGAATGGCTTGTTATGCCATTTGTCTTAACAAATGCGCCAAGCACCTTCATGAGATTGATGAATGAAGTCCTGAAGAATTTCATCGGGAAATTTGTCATTATGTATCTTGATGACATATTGATTTTCAGTAAAATAGAGGCAAAACATCTGAAACATTTAGATATAGTCATGAGGAGGTTACAACAAGAGAAGCTGATGATAAATATGAAGAAATCCTCATTCATGAAGATGGAGCTCATTTCTTTGGGTTTTTTTATTTCCGCAGATAAGTTGAGGATGGATCCGGATAAGGTGGAGGTAATCAAGAATTGGCCATCATCGAAGAATATATTTGAGGTGAGAAGTTTTCACAGATTGGCTAGTTTCTACCGAAAGTTCATCAAGAATTTTAGTGGAATTAGTGCACCAATGATGGACACAGTGAAGAAGAGACACAAATATTTTCGCTGGACAGAAGAAGCCGAGAAGAGTTTTAATTTGTTGAAGGGGAAAATCACGGAACAACCAACTCTGGTGTTTCCTGATTTCCAAAAGACATTTCAAGTAAAATGTGATGCGAGTGGTTTTGCAATAGGGGAAGTCTTGAGTCAAGAAGACATGCCGATAGGATACTTCGGCGAAAAGATGAATGAAGCGAAAGTAAAATACTCCACGTATGACAAGGAGTTCTATACTATTATCCAAGCATTGAAGAAATGGAGGCATTACTTAATCCCTAAGGAGTTTGTCTTATACAACGACAATCATGCATTGCAATTTGTGACTCAACAGGAAAAGTTGAATCAAAGACATGTTAAATGGGTTGAATATATGCAAAATTTTACTTTTGTAACTAAGCATATTTCTGGAACTACTAACAAAGTTGTTGATGCTTTGAGCAGGAAGTGTTTGCTATTGCAGGATTTCAAAGTCAAAACATTGGGTTTTGATGATCTCAGAGACATGTACATAGATGATCCAGATTTTAACAAGGCGTATGAAGCAGCTGAGAATCCAATTTTCAGAGATAGAAGCCCGTGGACAGAATACATGATCCAGGATGGATTTTTGTTTAAGGGTAATCAACTTTGTATTCCAAAATGCTCCATGAGGGAAAATTTACTGAAGGAGAAACATAGTGGAGGATTGGCCGGACATTTCGGTCATGAAAAGACGTTCGCAAAGTTGAATGAGTCATATTTTTGGCCAAGGATGCGAGAAGACATCAAAAGACATGTGGACAGATGCAAAATTTGTCAGCATTCGAAGGGAATGAGACATAAGTATAAAAAGGATATAGCGAACTTAACATAAAAACTAACTCTAAGCACACATTTAGAACTACAGGAACATAGAGAGAAAGAGGCTACTATGCATGTAGATAGCATAGTGCAGGAGATCAAAGAAGGGCATAATTATATGAGAAGACTGCACATATTTGGACCAGCATGGAAGAAGATGAGAAGATCTAGTAGCTAGATAACAAAGAGGAAAATTTGAACATTGCGATTCAAAACTTAAAGAAGAGGAAAAAAACCATGGGCATATCCCTGAGATTGAAGGTCGTGTAGAAGATGAAGAATTTGAAAACATAAGTAAAGATTGTGCAAGAGGAGAAACAAGCAAGGCAGGCTCAATTGGATCCATTTCAGTAACAGGCAATAGGAATGATAAAAGAACCACAAGCAAGGAAATCCAACTTAGAACAGGTGCATGTAGAAAGAAGAGAAATGATAACATAACACATGACATCAGATATTTTGGAGACACTAGCAAGAAAGAGTTCACAGGCCAAGGAGAAAGCGATAGAGTTGGAAGTGAAGTTTCATGTCTTGAAGGTAGCACTGCAGACGGTGAACTAAGTGGCTTGGGATGAGCCACATGTTAGTGTTGGGGGCTTGTTGGCGCAGGCCTATGTTGAGAGAAGAATAAATTTTGGGGAAAAGGTCAAGAACAACGCAGCAAATGAGGCATATTGTATCAAGAAGGAGAGTGTTCCATATTTTGAGGAAAATCAACGAGCGCGGCAGTTTTGTGGAAATCCAATGTAGATGTGGACAAACCTAGCCATGTTAGGGTTAGGGTTTTAGAGTCATATTGTAATGGTTTAACCCATTTTTGTAGTATAAATAAAAGAGGTCTAAGGTATAATGAGGCATCAAGTTTGTATCTGGATCTAATATTTTTCATGTCTTTTTGAGAGAACTATTTTGAAGAAATTTTTTGAGTTGAAGTCTATTTTGGAAGTTGTGGAGCTTAGATGGAGTAAATATGGAGATGTAGTTGAGGTCCAGGTCGCAATATATGGAGCTTGGTGCGATCCTGGTTCACCTCACTACTCTATATTATGATGTAATGCGCACAACGCCTTTTGATGAATAAGAAAAGAAGAAAAAGATATTTTTGGAGGTAGCCCCAAAGGGGGGTGAACCATGGTAAAACTCTATGTGCAATGTGTCTGAATGTTTTTACTATTTCTGCAATTATGATTGAACGATTATATAGATGAATGAATGGTTTTACTTACAGTGTGCACTAGAATAGATATGAAAAATGAATTCTATGAATGAATGAATGGATGGATCTGATGAATACTGTAATAAAATACATGGTTAAATAGAAATAAAATTAATAAAAACAACCCCAATTCCTTCCATGACTTCATCATTAATGCACTCAAACCCTTGGTGTCGTGGTTATTGTACAATTTCCTCCATGTTTTAATTTCCAAGTGCCCCTACCTGTGAAACAAGATAAATGAAGAGGGGAAGAAACGACCGGATGAAGCGAGATGGAAGGTCAATGCGGCTAGGGCCTAAACCCTAGCCGCCTCCGCTCTGGTTTTTGATTGCAGGGGCGCGTCTTCGTCTGTAGCAGCCGACCAGAATACAGGGCCATGGATCGGCGTATCGGTGTGTCCCTCTTGCCTGCGTTTTCCTCAGTTTGGCATGCGTTTTGGAGCAGTGGGCTTGGCTTGCCTCTGCGACTTGCTCCGTCCTCTTGCTTGCTGGTGGTCGCCGCCTTGCTACGATGGCCCCAGATACGATTGACGAGTTGGAAGAATATCCTTTGGAAGCATTCAAAACGTTAGTCCGCTCAGCAGGACCTAAATCCAAGCCTTCTCTCTCGTCTAAGTTCGTTAAGAAGATGGAGGAGATCCCTTCTCTGGAGCTATCTCCAGAGGACCCTTGCAATCTTGCCCTCCTTCTAGCAGAAAAGGCCCTCATTGGAAAGTTTACGGGGTTATGGCCTAGCCCCAAAACGGTGGAGGCATGGATGGATGATCGTTGGAAGATGCTGATACAGGGAAACGTTTCTCTGTGTGCAGTAGGCAGGGTTTTTTTTGTCTTTAGCTTCACGAGGAAAGAGGACCGTGATCTAGTTTTCAGATCTGGACCATATTTCATGGGGACGAGAGGGTTGTTCTTATCCCCCTGGACTCTTGACTTCAATCCCGGAGCCGAGATCACAACAACCCCTGTTTGGGTTAGGATGCCTCATCCTCCCTTGCATCTCTGGGGGATAAGATCTCTGGAGGACATTGGAAATAAGCTTGGGTGTTTCCTGGACAGGGCAGAGCCGAAAGGGGATCAGTTTACCTGCGCTCGTATTTGTGTTGAGGTTAACCTCAAGAAAGGACTTCTGGAAGCCATTAAGCTCTCCCTGGGGGAATGGTGCCATATCCAAGAGCTGGACTACGAGCAGATTCCTTTTAAGTGCCTCCGGTGCCATGCTTACGGTCATTTCGCAAAAAGCTGCCCCAAAGCCYCTGAGGAGCCGGGACCAGTCAAAGAAGATGATTTTCAGCCAGTAWCTAAYCGACGAAGGYAGCCAAGRCGAAAGGWTCCRCTASCCYAGGCTCYGAAGKCCACWCATWCARCAGAGGCAACTCTAGAAAATAAAAAYAGCTTTGATGCRCTGAAGGAAGATGAAGCCCWAGAWCCAGAAGCAACARCAGTTAAGGAAGAYCCYCYGGCARAYGRAARCCTYCHRKAWTCCACYCYCCCTMAGAWTCADWRGCAGYRARAGAAAYBCGRKCTTCAGWTCCGRAACCYKYTKCYYHTGCAGRTCTRGYTGTTWYARTCCCCTCTAGCGGCTCTGKGGRAACTTCTGAACCTRAAGACAAWTCAGTTYCGTCTCCACCCCTTACCCGAGGGYGAAGGACCAACAAAGCGCGCAGAGAAAAGGAGGCGGCCTCCAACATTTCTTTAGGTTCTCAGAAAAAGCTGGATCCCTACTTTAAGGGGAAAATTTCATCCCCCTCGGTTTAATGCTTTGCTTCTGTCTTCTACTATGCTCACAATTTGTGAGAATTTACTCATGTATGCAATTTTTGTCATTTTCTCGAATTAGCTCAAGAAGCAGATGGGATTGGTCTCCCAAGACATTTACAAGAAGGTTGGCAGCACTGTTAGAGGTCACCAACCTTCTTCAGATTTGTAACTTTCTGATTCTGACTTGCCAGAAAGCCGATTAATGCAACATAACCATTCTTGTCAAAAAAAAAAGAAACAAGATAAATGAAGAGAGTATAAAATGCATCCTCCAAAAACTACTAATCTTGTATAAGAAATTTACCCTTGTATCCCATCGGATATGTAGGGAGGATTCCACAAACATTATAATCAAGAAATGGTGTGTGATTTGAGTATAGTGGGGTGCTCAATGGAAGAGATATTAAATATTGTTGTTTTCATGCCTCAACCAAGTACATGGACCTCAAAAAACTACAAGATTGTGGTAGGAAGGTATATATGGAGAAAAAATAAATAATTGTTGCACCCTCTTGCAAGACCTTGATGACATTGTTGTATATCAATTTCCCATTTCAGGTGGCAACCATCTAGGATATTTGAGTTAAAATTGATGAAGAGTAAACGGTTTCTATCCACATGCATAAATTTTTCTTTCCCCAACCAATAATGATGTAAATTATTAAATAAGACATAAATTGCATGGAAATATATTCTGTACTAAATTTGTGTAGTAGATAACCCTTTTGAATGATATGAGATAAGGAGGCCTTGCTATTCGTGTACAACCCAGAGGCATAACACTATATCTTAAAGGGATCTTATAATTTAAGAGGAAGAAGGACTAGTGTGGAACATAGGATATCTTGGATTCCATGGAATTTCACTTCAATTTTGGATTCCAATCAAAGAACCATGGACTATAAAGCTAATGAAAATAACCTTGAAAGTGATTTACAATAAAAATATATTCCCTCAAGAAAACACTTGAGATATACTATAGAATGAGGGGAATGCTAGTTAAATACCACCTTTACCTTATGAGGGTTGGGTTGAATACTGTTGGTTGAATTAAAAATCCTAGAGAAGAAAACAATTGTTGGTCAAACACAAACTTCTTTATTTTTTCTTAAATCTTATTGGTATTTTAATATCAATAACTTGGCATAGATATAACACATGTGCCACCCATGTAATTTTGAAGATGAAAATTTATGACTCTTGTTGAGGGATAATAAAGGTAGGTGATCCACCAGGCGACGACATGGGATGGATCATGTCTATATTCAGAAGGGCCTAAGTGGTTTTGTCAATCTCTACATTATTAGCATATTCAAGATGGTATACAGTAGTAGGAAGGGAAGCACTTGGGACTAGGTTGAGTTCATGTTAAATATGGTAGGGAGGTTTCAAGGCCTTTTGTTCAATAATCATTTCATCGTAGCCTTGAGAAGAAGGTCCATAAAGTTTCATTTCACAAATGATACAAATATGAAGCCATTTAGGAAGGGTTATTTGTCATACCTCTTCATTACTAGAGATGGGTTTGAGTGCGGATGTAATGGAGGACTAAAAGAATATGTAAGATGGTCCTTAATGAGGGCATATTATATTTTTATAATCATACTTGGCGAAGTGTGCATAGTAGTAAGGATTATCTAGTGGTAACTTGACACATTCTAGAGGGGTGACATTACATATAATAGAGTCATGAAATTGAAAATTAACAGTAAAAGTAAGAAAACAATATTTATTGAAAAGTTAGTTTTTGTCCCCTTTGTTTACCTAGATAAAATAGTAAAGGTGAGTATGAGAGGTGGTCAACAAATAAAACTCTTTGAAAAGGGTAGAGAAGACCAAACTCTTTTGGTTGTTGTTGTCAATGATCAGTTGGACCATGCAATTTTTCACTATGTACCTTTTAGAAAAGAGGGTGGCACAAGATATAGGAGGAGAAGGATGACTTATTAAGATGATAATAGTATTATGGGTGGTGTGATGGGGAACACTGTTGACCTTCAGAAGGGGGTGCCTCCTTGAATAAAATATCTTAGTTAGTCATGGACAATGAATGGTATGAAACTTAGTTGTGTCGTGAGAGGTCAATTTCTGATGGTTACAGTATTGGCCTATGGGAAGTATGTAGGTTTGAACATGGGGGGTTTTATGGGATTAGGGGTGGGGTGAGATAGAGAATGGGACACAATTAAGTTTTTACCCATTTTCTTTTTAGTAGTGAGAGAATTTTGAAATGCCATGGAAGGAGATGCATTGTGTACCAAAGAAGATTCAAGACAAAGAGAAAGGAATAAACCAAAATTCAATTTAATGATCAATAAGTACTTATAATCATAGATGGAAAGATGTAGTTGGAGCTTGCAAAAGGTGACAATTTCTTACTATAAAATTTGATTTGTAGACTGTGAAATCTATAACAACTGTGTCCATAAATATTCCATGTAACGTTTAAAATAAACATATCCTCGGTGTTTTTTATAGAATATTTCAAGCTATCAAAAATTCTAGGAGCCTAGCAAATGACCTCATTATTTAGTTCCATGCATAGGGAGGCCTCTACATTCCATGTTTGTTTAATATCCTCCTATAATTAGGTAGTTAAACCCTAAAGATGACAAGTTGGAAGTGTGACTTGATCGTGTTCAAGTGAATTGAAAATTTATATGTGAAATAAGAGGAGAATGCATAGAACCAAGATTCAACTTGGTCACAATCAAAATCACCAAAAAATACTAGAAGATACCTTTTAGGGTCCCAACATAGGTTAGGTGGCGATGTAGGCATGGACTTATTCATCCTCGTATATACAACCCTTGTAGCTAGTGTGTTGATCACCTGAGCATGTTATTGGCCCAATTGATTTTTTTGTTGAATCACTTGGTAATGACACAGAGAACTGCATATGTTCTTTTGCAAGTGAGGTCCTCTATATGGTAATGATATTGAAATCTCCCATGTCTACTAGAATATTTGTGACTGTATGTAGTGATTGGGTCACATTTAACAGTAAAAGAGGGGGCGACACCATCTTATTTCCTTTTCTAGTGGCTGAAAAAAAAAATTGGAAATCAGAGGGGAGAAATACCTTACATCATCTATACAAGCCTAAAAAGGAAGGGACCTCGTCCCTTTTGGTAGTTTTTGAAGCCAATAGAAGAAGGGAACAAATCCCTTATGGAAATTGTGAAATATAACTCTCATACCAATTGATCTAGAGTAAACTAGGGAAAATAGAGAATTGAATATTTGTATTCAAATAGAAGCATAGATTTAGAAAATAACAACCTTATTCTTATGTACACATTGGATACAAAAAATGTGTCATTCATATTTTATTTTTTCTTCCCTCTTTCATTTTATACTATTAATACTCTAGGTATTCATCATTAATGTGCTTCACCTCTTGGTCTCTGGTCTCGGTTCTTGTATCAATATTGATACCATTAACAACATTATCACAACTAAATTTAAAGAGAAATTATGTTGTAACAAAGAAATGAAGAGTAAGTTAAATTTAGTTTAGTATACATAGATCATTCAACCAAATGAAGTTTAAAGAAGAAAATTAACTTTGAAAAAAAAATGAACTCTCACATAAATACAAAATAGGAGGAGTAGTGAAATAGAAAAAATATCATGGGAAGAAATATTATGCAAAATGTGATATAAAGAAGGTAAATAATGATAAATATTTTATGTTAGAGTATCCTTCATATGCGCACATTAGGTTTCATTTTTACTATATTTGAAAAAAGTATTAATCTTTTTAACTTGTTAACTCATGAAAATCAAACAAAACTTGGAAATATTTTTTCAATTTTTTTTATTATAGAAATAAAAATAATTTTAATTTTCTTATAAAATATATATTTAAATTAATAAATTTTATAAAAATAAATTTATCAATAACAAATTTAATAAAATGATAAAAAGGAGGTGTGAAGTTCAATTCTCACCCAGATTTACCCATGCCATAGGTAATGAACACACTAGCAAACAAAAACTAAGTGAATAGTTGAAAGTTATATTTATAAAAAATTAAGGATTATAATCAAATTTATGAGCCATTTAATTTTATATTAGTAGATTATATCAATAAATTATTCATAACTACTAGAAAAATCTTTTATTACTAAAAAATTAAAGATTATAATAAGAATTGTGAGCTATTTAACCTTATATGAATATATTACATGAATAAATGTAATGATTAATTTTGAAAATTATTATGTATTTTTGAAAAATATTTAACCATAAATCAATTTATGCCACATTTATTTAGTTATACAATTTAGTATGAATTTATCAATTTTAATTATTAATTTTTCACAGTTTTATGTATTATCATATTGTTTTGTATTTTCTATATTATTTAAAATTATTTATATAATTTAAAAAATTTCTTATTAATTGTGATAATATAATTATAAATATTTATTTATTTATTATTTTATTTGCTAATTTAAATATAATTAAAATTTTATTTTTATCTTTTATATTTAAAAATAAACAGTCATGTTATTTAATTTTTTTATAAATAATATTATTTATTTTAAAAAGAAGTTTCATAGTAATCATCAATCAATTAAGTATATAGTTAAGATATTTACTAAGAAGTATGTTCAAAATATATACATTGTTAAGATACTAAATTATTTTATTTTATATTTTAAAGTTGTAAAAATTATTATAATTTAATTGCTAATTTGGAGATCGTATACTTTTTCATATATAAAACCAAATAATTTCCTTATTTAAAACATTAAATTTTCTAAAAAAAATATATATTATTTTTTAAATAATATTTATAACATATATAAGTGAAATTAATATATAGACTCTTTTTGGAATAAAATATACATACTATTAATAAAAATTCACTACTATAGTTATTCATCATTAATGTACTCCACCTCTGGGTGTATTCGTTCATTAAATTTTCTAAAAAAAAAAGATATTATTTTTTAAATAATATTTATAACATATATAAATGAAATTAATATATAGATTCTTTTTGGAATAAAATATCCATACTATTAATAAAAATTCACTACTATAGTTATTCATCATTAATGTGCTCCACCTCTGGGTGTATTCGTTCTTGTACCCATTTTGATACCGCTAAAAATTTATCACAAATAAATTTTAAGAGGAATTATGCTCAGACAAAGAAATGGAAAGATTAAGTTAAACTTAGTTTATTATAAATAAATTATTCAACAAAATTTAGAAGATAAAAAGTTGATTATATAGAATTTAAAGAAGAAAATTAACATGGATAAAAAAAACTCTCACAAATATCAAAGAAAAACCAAGAATTGTGAAATACAATTATGCAATCTATGTGATATAAATAAAGTAGGGAATGATGAATATTTTATGGTAGATTATCCTTCATGTGCATACATTAAGTTTCAATTTCCCTATGTTTAAAAAATAATTAATTTTTGTAACTTGTTAATTTATGAAAACTAAACAAAGCTAAGAAATATTTTATCATTTTTTTATTATAAAAACAAAAATAATTTCAATTTCAATATAAATTGTATATTTAAATTAATAAATTTTATATAAAAAAACTTATTAATAACAAATTTAATAAAATAATATATTAAATAATACTTATATTAAAAATTAGAAATCATTCTAATATGAATTTAAAGTTTATATTAATCTGCACTAATTATTATATTTATATATTAAAAAATAGAAATCATTCTAATATGAATTTAAAGTTTATATTAATATGCACTAAGTATTATATTTATAACTAGTTGAAAATTGTGAAATCTTTGTTAGTATTATTGGATTTTCAAGGTTTTTTTTTGTAATAATGTCAAGATTCGAAATCCAGAGGAGACACTAAAAAAAATCCACTCTTAATGAGGGATTAGATGCCCTTGAATCGTGGTTTCTTATATCAAGGCAAGTCCTTTAAAATACACTAGCAAACAAAAAAAAATAACTAAATGAAAATTATTTTTATGAATAATTAAGGATTATAATAAGTGTAATGAACCATTTAATCTTTTATCAGTAAATTATATCAATAAATTCTTCTTAACTGATTAAAAATTCTATTAATAAAAAATTAAGAATTATAATAAAAACAATAAACAGTTTAGTAGTAGATTATATTAATAAATGTAATTAGTAGTAGATTATATTAATAAATGTAATGAAATTTTTTGAAAATTATTATATGTCTTTATTCCACAATTTATTTATTTAGTTATACAATTTATTTAATAAGAATTTACTAAATTCAATTTCAAACCATTTAAATATGTAAAAAATCTATGCATGAAACATTTTTATTAACTTCTCGTATATTTTTAAAGTATTTTTTATATTATTTAAAAATATTTGTATACTTTTCATTTTCCCTTATTAATTATTATTATAATATAATTATAAATTTATATTTATTTATTATTTTATCATAATAATTATATGTACATTTATATTTATTTATTGTTTTATTATAATAATTATATGTACATCTATATTTATTTATTATTTTATTTGATAATTTAAATATGATTAAAATTTTATTTTTATTTATTATTTTATATTAATAATTATAAATACATTTATATTTATTTATTGTTTTATTATAATAATTATATGTAAATCTATATTTATTTATTATTTTATTTGATAATTTAAATATGATTAAAAATTTATTTTTATGTTTAATTTTTAAAAATAGATACTTCATATTATTTAATTTTTTATAAATAATATAAATTTATTTTGTATCATTCTAATCATCAAATCCATCATCAAATAACTATATTGTTTGGATATTTACGAAAAAAGTATGTTCAAAATATCAACATTGTTAAAATATTGAAATTATTTTATTTTATTTTTTAGGTAAAAGTTATTATCAAATTCATCATCAAATAACTATATAGTTTGGATGTTTACTAAGAAGTATTTCAAAATATCAACATTGTTATCTAGTAATAACTCTTTTGAGACAAAAGTTATTATAACTTAATTGCTAAAAGTTATTATAACTTAATTGCTAACTAGTAATGTGGACACATCTCATTAATTGTTATTTAGAAATATGGATTAACTCATCATTGTTATTAAGAAAAATTAAGCCACTTAAAATGAGTTGGTCATGTTTTATAAAAAGTAAGCTTTCAATTATGTCAAATACATATAAGTCATCTAAACTTTAAATTTTGCTTAAAAAAACTAAAAGAAAACCATTTGTAAAAAATCATATACTTTAAAACAACATTAATCTTAATCTCATACATAATAT
>SNQJ01S0042306.1:44485-86130 GCA_010110895.2 Picea sitchensis | reverse complement strand
TGGAACATCAACATTCCGTGTGTGGATTGTTTAAGCAAGGGTTTGGACAAGGAGATCTTGATGAAACTACTGTACTCACATCTATGGTTGTAAGTATTCTTCATTGTTGTTCTCATTAATACAATCAATGCTTGGCCTATTTCTTTCAAACTTGTACTTGTTCTATATAAGTTTGTCTACAATAGATGGATCTATGTTTGAGCTAATCTGAATAGAGTAGGAAGTCTTTTGTACTTTTGTTTCTCTTGCAGGACCTACCAAGGAGCTCAAGATCGAAGCTCATCCTGGAACTTGCAGGGACAAATGAAATTTGTAAGGTACATACCTTCTTCCTTCTCTTTTGTTCATCATCTTGATTAGATCTAAAAGGAAGTCAGTGTCCATGTTAAGCACCTTCTATATTAGAGTTAAGGTTCTATCTCTCAAGAGTATATCTACCTGTCCGTAGGGAGATTTTCCTACAACAACCTTATATGTGCTAACATTTGGCTCCTAATAGGAATGGCGTCCTCTATGCGAGGTGCCAAAGAACTCGTAGACCATGTGCCTGATCCATTTAGTGGATCCCATTCCCTGTAACCTGTAACCTGCTCTGACCCATGACCTTTTCCAACCGCAACCAAACTACAACCCAAACTATACACTGAAAACTGAAAACTGAAAAATACTACAAACTGAAATCTAGAATAATGTTGAAAAAAGATGCTCAGAGTGTTGAGCTTATTCAAACAATCTACTCTAAACTATTGAGAGTAAGTGTTGAACTATCTAAAATCAAATTTCCAATATAGCCAATCAATCAAATGACTTCGTGATTGAAAATTGTAGTCAACTTCTCCAAATAAAATAAAAAAATTGAAATGTGATAACTGAACATAACATATGAATCCATCTCCATTGTTCGTGAAAACTATAAAGTTCTCTTTCATCGATGATTCCAATAGAATTACAAAAGGGTCATTGAAAATATGAACTGTTACTTCATGTTGATGAGCAAAAAGAACAGAGTAGCAATCATCTTTAGATGCAACTCTTTGTTTTATTTTTTCAAGCTTTTCATTATAAACTTTATGATCATTTTCAAATGAAGATGCAACAACCTGCTTATCTTCCTTTGAATTGAACCCATATTTCTTCTAGATATCAGCTCCTGCATCCTCATATCCTCTTTAATACTGATCTGAATACATCAATATTGCTTCATCTATTTTTTATTCATACTCTTCCTGTTGTTGGTCATAAATATATTCAAAAGAAATGTCCTGACAAAGAAAATCCTGAGACTTTCTTTGAACCAACAAGTTTTCTTATTCTATCTCAAGTTCCTTAACAAGTTTACTTAAACAATCAAACTTATCTTCTTGACTAAAGATGTTACACGAGTCTAAATAAGAAAACAAGGTTGAATGAATATCTTCATACCATTTATCATTAGAAAACATATCAATCTATTCTCTAAAATCTTGAAGATAAATAAGGTCTGCCACTAAACCTGTTGTCTTGATTGATGAAGTACCTAGATTAGAAGCTAAGATCTCCATTATGGAACCAATGGAGTCACCAAGAAACTCTTTATACTCCAAATTCTTTGGATAGTGGAGTCGCCATTTTTTCTTTGAATTATGGATAGTTTAACAATGGAGTTTCTAGGTGAATGATATACAACCTTCTTTGCATCTGATCTCGGTTCACCATCAGAGAACAAATCTAATATTTATCATTTCTCCCAGGGAATATTTCACTTTCGTTCCCCGGAAATGATGTCAAAATGTTATCACTAAGTAAATTTCCTAGGATGAGGAAGAAACTCACAAAGGTAACCGCATAACCACTTTAGAAATGAAAATAACCTTTCAGTCCAGAGAGGAATCTCTATTGTCACTTGGTCTCTAAAAATGGATTTTTTTTTAAGAACGGTAGCTAGATTTTTGAATAGGTGAAAATATTTTATGGGGTTTGTTGGCAAGAAGAAAGGGATCTATTTGGGAAATGGAGTCAATATTTGAAAGAAAATGAACATAGTGTCTATTATGTAGAGCTCTGAAGGAAGAAAAGGCTAGGTAGGTGATGAACTTTCAGTTTTTTAACTTGTTGTGGTAGGATGGAAGAAAGAGGAAACATATAACAACAATCAGAGCACCATGAAACATGAATTTTGATGAGTTAAGAAAGAAAAACTAAATTTAAATTGTTTGAATCTAAAGCACCATTTAGATGAATTTTAGATGGACCTTTGATATACAATTTAAACATATGAAAAGTTGCAGATGAAAGGTAAAGTAAACTAGAAGAACATACATGAAAATAAACACATACTTCGTGTCATCACCAAAAGATCTAGACATCTTCACTAGTATTTCATTCAAATTCAGAAATTTGTACAATACTCAGATCATATTTGTCCTTTGTTCTTCTACCAACCCTTAGCACATTCAAATGCTCAAACATATAGATAAAATACCTTCCTAGTCTAGAGAAGTCAAACTCCCCTGATATTCTATGATTTTGGATTTGAGTACATCAAAAGAGAACAACTTGTGAACTACTTGCTAAAAATAGAAAATTCGTTTTGTTGGAAAATAGTGATCAAAGATAACATCATATCTCTCGAATAACAATAGTTGTTACAAAAATGGGAGAAATTTTTGGAGATGAAGTTTTTCTTGAGACAAACGTCTTCTAGTGTTTGAAAAATCTTCTCCATATTCTCAGGATCCGTGCCCAAAGATAATAAGTAAAACAGGAAATCATTAAATATTTAAATATGAAAAATAGGCCGAAAAGATCCCTTTGAATCTTCTAAATTATGAAACTTGTGCAAAAACGGAGAGAGGATTTTGTTACTGAGTGTAAATGTGTTGAACCTGCACAGAATAGATCTATCTAGAAAATACTACACACATTTGCATAGATAAATTGAGAAAGAATAAGAAGGAGATAAAGAATGGAAGAATTCTCATTAACCATTATGAATAATGAATAATTTACACATGATATACTCTGTATAACTCAATGAGTGTGAACTGGAGGAGAACTAATGCACCATATTGGTGGTCTCGAGTGATATGGACACACACCAATAGTTACGGGAGTGAAATTCCACCTAGTCTAGTCTCTCAGGCAGTTACGGGAGTGAACTGCCACCTAGTTGAGTTAACTAGTCAACTAGTCTTCAATTAGCTGAATGAACAGAGAGTAGTGAGGAGTTAAATCAGGGAATAAAGGGTAATGTTCCAGTCTAGTGATGATCCCAATGCAATTGTGCATTAGTTGGTGATGATCCCAAGGTTGCATGGTGACAAAACTAATGTAGCATCTAAACTCAACTCAACTAGTCAAACTGAAGTGTCAACTGAAAGAGAATATTCTCCAGGTGGAATATTCTCCCCTAAAATATAGCAGACTGGATAATGACTAATTATGACTAATAAACAAGGAAAAAACTTAGGAAAAATAATCCTAGGTGTGTGTGAAGTAACTCCAACACCCCCCCTGAACATAACTATGGTGAAAATAAAGAATGGGTCCCGACAACGAGGCCATGTTAGGTACCCAAATACAAAAGATACACTGAAATAAAGTGAGGAAAGAGGGAAAAACTCATGGTAACCCCCCCCCCCGCTCCCTCAAGGTACAATATATGTAAAAAGAAGAACTACAGTTTCTAGGAAATTGTGTCCTTCACTCCAAGATGACTTCACAGAGAATGAAACTTCTGCTCAATGAAGGTCTTGGTAAAGATGTTTGTCACCTATTCTTTTGAAGGACAGAACAGTAAGTTGATGATCCCCTCGTGTACTAAGTTCCATATGTAGTGCATGTGGATCTAGATGTGCTTCGTTCACTACCTCTGAACTCGATCTTTGCAGAACTTTAGAGTGCTCTGGTTGTCACACCATATGACGATCGGCCAATGAAACTGAATGCCCAACTTAGTGAGAAATTTTTGTAGCTACATAGCATGAATGGTTATGTTAACTACCCCTATGTACTATGCCTCAACTGAAGATAGAGCAATGGAAGCTTGCTTCTTGCTTGACCAATAGATAGGCCCAGAACCAATATTGAGTGAGTAACCAGATGTGGACTTGTGATCAATGCTATCTCTAGCCCAATCAAAATCAGTAATCCCGATGAGATCTAATGTAGAGTCTGCTGCATAATGAATCCCAAAGTTGATGGTTCCCTGTACGTATCAAAGGATACGCTTTGCATCCTTCCAATGTATCTCATGCGACTCCTACATGATCCTGGAAACTGCAACAAATTCATATGAGAGGTTTGGTCTAGAGTGTGTGAGATACAACAAGCTCCCCACTAGTTGTCTATACAATGTTCTATGAACCAATGGAGTCTCCCCGCCATCCTCAACTTTGACTCCTAATAGGAAAGGAGTCTGAGAAGAATTGTAGTCTGTCATGTGAAATATCTCAAGGATATCTCGTGCATACTTGACCTGAGATAGTTTGATGCCCAATTCATCCTGATTGATCTCGAGTCCAAGGAAGAAGTGTAGAAGACCCATGTCTGTCATCAAAAACCTGCCATGTAGAATCCTCTTGAAAACAACAATCGTTGAAGTCGAGCAACTGGTGATCAACAAATCATCAAAATACATAACTAAGAGTAGAAGTGAATCAGTTGTCCTAAGCATGTAGACATTCAGGTCTGATTTACAATGTACAAAATTCAGTGACAACAGGTACGAGTCCATCTTGGCATACCATTCCCTCGGAGCCTGCTTGGGGCCATAAAGGGACTTCTTCAGTCGACAGACCAAAGATGAGTCCTGCATAAATCCCTGGGGATGATCCATGTAGATATCCTGAGAGATATCATCATGAATAAATGCATTCTTCATGTCCATCTGATGGAATTCTCATCCTTTGGTTGTCGCAATGGAAAGTGTCAATTGTATGGAATCCATATTCACTACTAGAGCGAAGGTCTCATCATAGTCAATACCGTGAACCTATTGAAAGCCTTTGGAAACAAGCCTAGCTTTGTATCTGATAATCTTTCCATCCGCTGTCGTCTTGGTCTTGTAGACCCATCCACATATGACAAGTTTCCTCCCATAAGGAAGGGGAACCAAATCCCAAGTCTTGTTCTCGAGGAGGGAGTTGTACTCCTCCTGCATGGCAGATTCCCAAAAGGGATTTCCAACCGCCTCGCCATAAGACTGTGGATATGAAGACTGAACCAAGAAAACATTCTTGGAGGGAAATGGTTTAGTGGCAGTGAGTGCAACAGGAGGCTCCTCGAAATCAGATCGAGTCCTCCTAGTGTCGACTGGTTCACCAACGAGATCCCCTGCATCCTGAAGACTAGTCTGTGCCCACTTGGGCCTTTGCTCTGGCTCTACAACTGCATCTAGATGCTCTGAATCTACATCTAACTATACTAACTTTGAATATTAATCATCTGATTCCTCTGAATCAGAACTCTCGTCTGGAGAAGATTCAACATGTGCATGCTCATCATCTTGGACAGGTGGAAGACTGAAGGTGTTTGTATGTGGTCGCTGAGGTACATGCAAGACAGTTTCCTCGAATTGGACTCTATGATCAATGATGAGCCAATCCAAGGAAATATCAATAAGTCTATATCCCTTTACACCGTCGGGGTAGCCAACAAAAATTCACTCAATGCTCTGTGGATCAAGTGCCTTCCTCTTTTCAGAGGGAATCTGAGCCCATGGACATGAAACAAAAATGTGAAAGTGGTTCACTTCTAGTTTGAGGTCGCTCCAAGACTCATAGGGGGTATTATCCATGAAACATCTATGGCTAGATATGTTTTCTATGTATGTTTCACAATTAAGTGCTTTGGCCCATAGTCTCTGTGGTAGTGACTTTGCATGCAACATGCAAGATTCCATCTTCTTTAGAGATTTGTTTTTCCGCTCAACAACTCCATTTTTGTTGAAACTAAATCCCTGCCTCATGGAAAAGATTGTGGATCTCATGATTTACATACTCTCCCCCATTATCATTTCATAGGACTTCGATCTTCTTTCTGGACTGTGTCTCAACCAGGGCTTTGAAATCTTTGAGGTGTTGAAAGACCTCAGATTTTTTCCTGAGAAAGTAGATCCATGTAAAATGTGAGAAATCATCAACAAAAATGAGAAAAAACCTCGCTTTGTTGATATATGGATGCAGAAAAGGATCCATAAGGTCACTTTGGATCAAATATAAAGGTGTGGAGGCTCTCTCAGACTTTCCTTTGTCGAATTTCTCTTGATGGTGTTTTCCGAGAACACATCCCTCACATACTGCCTTAGAGAAATGAATGTCCGGTAGACCATCAACCAATATTTGCTTGCTAATCTTTTGTCTTTATATGAAATTCAAATGTCCAAACCTTTCATGCCAGATCCTACTATTTTCATTAGCATGAATCAGCAGTAAAGAAGAATCAGGTTCAATGAATTCAGAAAAAGTATACAATCTAGACTAATGATTTACCTCACCGGTGGCAACCCTGGAGTTGTTTTGCATGTCGTATATGTCCACAGAATTTGGTGTGAATATAAATTTCTTTCCAGTGTTGGAATTCTTCATCTGATACATGGAGAGAAGATTGAAAAAAAGTTTGGGAACGTGCATCACATTCTCGAAGATTCCGTTGATGAGTTCAATCATTCCTTTGTCGGTGATGTCGACAGAAGAGTTGTCCCCCATCAGAATAAGAGGACCTTTTCATGTATCCAATGAAGAATATACTGCTTTTGAGGCAGACATGTGATTTGATTCTCCTTAATCAATGATCCAAGCATCGAGAGAGGAGTTGATGGCAATCAAGGCATGGCTAGAATTGCCTTTCTTAGAATTTGGATCTCCTGGATTAGTCTTCTTGGAACCCTCAGGGATGTGATATCCAAGGTTGTTTTGCTGAAGTATTTGAGACATCAGATCTATTTTTGTTTTCATGCATGTGGATTCCGAATGGAATCCTTTGTGACAGTAAGTGCATTTCTCCCCTTTTCTTCCCTTTTCCCTTTTGGATTCGAAGGCATCGATGAAGGGTTTTTTGTACCCTTCCTTGTTTGGATGTGCATGAGATTTATTTTTATAATTATATTTAGATTTCTAATATTTGTAGCTGTCATCTTGCACAGTGAATGCATTCTCCTTTGGGCCTTTGATTTTTCCCATGTTGATGAGCTTGGTTTTCTCTTGTGTCAGGGCTTCGATAAAGTCCTCAAGAGAAGGCATCCTCCAGGTGGCTCTAGAGGTGAATCTGACAGAATGGAATGTGCATACAAATATACAGAATTTAGGACCAATCTTGGAGAGAATGGTGAGAACCATTTGTTTCTCCTCCTTCGATTTATCAACCCCACAAGCTTTCTGTTGCGACAGTAAATCCTTGAATTTTGTACTAAAGAAATCTTGGATATTGTTGAATCTTTTTGGATCGAATGTAAGTCGTTCCACCTCCAGCATGTGTCCCCTCATCTCATCATATTTTCCAAAGAGCCCTTCCAAGGTGGCCCAGGATTCATTGAGAGTCTTACATGAAGATATATGAAAAAGGAGATCGGGAAAAATAAGACCACAAATTGTTCTGAGTGCCTCATCCATGCAATTTAAATACTTTGATTTTTTTATGGCTGATGTTGGTTTTGTATCTGTATTCAAGGTTAACCTATACAAACCTATGTTTTGGAGATGTATGGATATTTTCTCCTTCCATGCAAAATAGTTGTAAGGTGTAAGAATGAATTCTTTTTGGAAATCCATCTTTCCGTTGTCTTCAATCTTTTGTATTTGCAAAAACATTTTGGTGTAGATTTTTCTTAGTAGTATGCCAGCTCTGATACCATGTAAATGTGTTGAACCTGCAAAAAATAGATCTATCTAGAAAATACTACACACATTTACAGAGATAAATTGAGAAAGAAGAAGAAGGAGAGAACGAATGGAAGAATTCCCATTAACTATTATGAATAATGAATAATTTACACATGATATACTTTGTATAACTCAATGAGTGTGCACTGGAGGAGAACCAATGCACCATAGTGGTGGTCTAGAGTGATATAGAAACACACCAGCAGTTATGGGAGTGAAATTCCTACTAGTCTAGTCTCTCAGGCAGTTACGGGAGTGAACTGCCACCTAGTTGAGTTAACTAGTCAACTATTCTTCAGTTAATTGACTGAACAAAGAGTAGTGAGGATTTAACTCATGGAATCAAGGGTAATGTGCCAGTATGGTGATGATCCCAAGGCAAGTGCACATTAGTTGGCGATGATCCTTATGTTGCATGGTGAGAAAACCAATGCAACATCTAAACTCAACTCAACTAGTCAAACTGAAGTGTCAATTGAAAGAGAATATTCTTTAGGTGGAATATTCTCCCCTAAAATATAAGAGACTGGATAATGACTAATTATGACTAATAAACAAGGAAAACCCTTAGGAGAAAGAATAATAGGTTTGTGTGATGTAACTCCAACACTGGGTTCGTGCTTGAGAAAATCCTCTTTGGGTTTTTCCAAAAACATCTCTAGTTGTTCAAAACACTATCTTGAAGTTGACTGCAAAAATAGTCATTTCCATAACTTACATAGCGTTCCCTGTAGATTTTGCGTAGCATGTTTGATTTCTTCAACAAAATTCATTTAGGTGGTGGATGCAACACTGCTGGAGGATGAAAATGAATGTTGTATCATCCCTCGAGCATTTCCCATTGTCCTTTAACCTTCTTTGTACTTACAACACTTGTGTAGCATGAGGTATCTACGCAAGTTATGTACAATGTTATTTGTAAATATGTTCTCTAATTGCTAACTTTATGCTCAGATAGACTCTGCCAGCTTGAATTAATTGATGCATATCTTCTTATTTTTTTGTAAATAAGAGTTGTATAAAAAGCCTTCAAAAAACTAGAGTTACAGTATCATCAAGAGTTCCAAATTGTAATAACTGAACTTCCCCGAAGGGAAACCAGTTCAACCAGCCAATCATAGTAAAGCCCATTATCTTAAGCTACCCGTTTGAGAATGAAAAAACTCAAACATAAGAATTACAGTATCCATAAAATAGCATATCAAATATGATCATAGGCCCCATGAAGAAAACGAAATTCAGACACTTGGATAAACTAACATAAAGACACCTATGTCGGTCATGTAGTGGGCTTATAGTAGGGCCACACGAACAGGGATGTGGCATTGGTCGTCGGGTCCATAGCAGGTGCAGCTTCCTCTTCAACAATTGTCCCTCCCTCTTCCATGAGCTCATGCATGGCGGCTCCTATGTCGACGTCGCCTCTGACCCAATCCTTCTCGTCCCATGTACCTCCCTCCTCCATGGCCTCGTGCTTGGAAGTTCCCATGTCGACGTAGCCTCCAATCCCTTCCTCCTCGAAAAATTTCCCTCCCTCCTCCATGGGCTCATGCGTGGCACCTCCCATATCATCTTCATAGTCAACCCCTATAGCACCTACTCCTCCATCCCCTGAGCCATCTCTGTTTCCCCCCTTGAGGCTTCGCCCGCTCCTGGTGCCGAGTGACAAGCCCCTGCAGAGTTGAGATCATTTGCAGGAGTCTTGAGGCCTTCTCATCTAGGATTTCCATACAAAACTGAAGGTCATCTAGGCCTTGTCACAGTCCAAAGACCAGACCTTGTAGGATGGCAAGGTTGTCCTACAATTGTGAGTCTAGTACTGAATCTGAAAAGGAATGAGGCCCTGGTTTTGATCCCGAGAAGTTTGTTTACTCTCCCAGGTGAGGATGGTTGGTTGGTTTCTCTAGATGGACCGGTGCATGCGCTGGTGAGTTCGGTAGAACTGTGGGAAGAAACAGTGAAGTGGAGGCCAGATCGAATGAAGTCCCTGGGCTAAAACCCAAGGAATTTTCCAACTATCTTGCAGAGGAAGAGGAGAGGGGCGAGAGGTTTTTGGGGATTTGTCAAGACTGGGACTGAGAAGAGGGCGAGGAATATGAACCAAGTGATCAGTTAGGAGATGGTGCAGGTAGGGGTTGAAGAGCCACTTGCGACCGTCTTGGCTACCAGGCCGAGCCACGCTTAGATTTCCCCCTTTGTGTCGGCATGCCTGGGACGCTAAGGGGAATTGCAAGTGTTGGAAGGAATCATAGGTAATGGAGGTGTAGTTGGTTTGGGTGCAGGTTGCAGGAGGTCTCAACCTTGGAAGAGAACCTGGTAGAAGACATGGCGTCGATATTGCTGAAGGAGGCAAAGGCACACGATCAGACTAAATTCGAATTCATGGCTCTGAGCCATCAAAGTGACAACGAGCTTAGTCCAGACACACTAAGAGTAATGGTGCCTAGGCTTGCGCGATCTTGGCTTAAATGCATGATCGTGGAGGGAGGGTGTGCCACGCTCCTGTCACATGGCCATCGCCATGCTAGCTGCTTCATGCCCTCTCTTGGTGACATGTGTCCCACACTAGAACCCCATATGGGGAGCTATCGATGGATTTATATTTATCCTTGCAATGTTAAGGATGGGGTGTGTCGGGTTGATGAAGGTTTGGCAGAGTAGCTTCTGTCCTTCCCGGTTCGTTCCACTATTATCCAGTTCATCAGCAATATGATTCGCCTTCCTCCTTACATGTGAGTAGATGA
This sequence comes from Picea sitchensis, assembly GCA_010110895.2. NCBI lineage: Eukaryota > Viridiplantae > Streptophyta > Pinopsida > Pinales > Pinaceae > Picea > Picea sitchensis. The sequence goes on along the minus strand of SNQJ01S0042306.1, from coordinate 75,527 downwards.
AGGCCTGATTGGGTCGAATAAGATTCACAATTGTCCTCATCCCATGAGAAAGTTTCCAGCATGGAGAGATTTTCTCTGGGTCAGTGCCATTCAGGATTTTTCGAAAGAGATTGAGAATGATTTGTGAGTCTCCTTCCACAATCATCTTGGTGAAGCTGTGCTCAATGGTCAATTGCAAGCCTCTGGTGAGCCCCCATAACTTTGTAGCATTGTTTGTGGTGTGGCCTAAGCTGCCTGCGGTGATGAGAAGAATTCTTCCCTGGTGGTTTCGGAAAACCACTCCAAATCCTGTCACCCCGAGGTTACCCTTGGAAGCTCCATCAAAGTTTAATTTGATAAAACCATCCCGGGGGGTGGCAGTGTGTGGGGTTGTCCTCAATATTTTGAGTCCTAGGAGTGAGAGGCAAACCCTGAACTGGGTTGAATTCCCAAGACCTCAAGATTATTTTCTCTTGAATTGGGCAATTTAGGTCCGTTTCGGTCCAATGTTGTAACCTGATTGTTTTCAGAACGTTGTGGCAGCTTTCATTCCTGCAGTGTTTCCATGGGAGTTGGTCATTTCTGAAGATCCTTTTGTTTCTTTCCTTTCAGATTTGCCAAAGGATGAAGCCTGTAATCAATTGCCATATACAGTTGAGAATAGGTGACTAGAAAGCCACATCTTGCCACTCTTCTATGGTGGTGTTGATGCTATCCCTTTTTCGATCCGAAGTGTGCATGATTATCGCACATTAATCCTAGACCTAAGTGATGTAAGGGAAGATGTTAAGGAGATGATTAATTGTTTCTGCCTTCTCCCTACAAAGAGGGAAAATGGATGGGCCAACGAACCCACTTTTAGTAAGGTTGTCCCAGGTGAGGATGCTTTCATGCGTAACCAATCAAAGCAAAAGGCTGATTTTTGGCCAATGCTTTAGGGACCAGATTGTGTTCCAAACTTTCCTCGAGGGGAAAAGATCGAAATAAGTCTTGATGGCATAGGCCTCTTGGATGTTGAAGGTGCCCCTTGGTGAGTGCCCCCATCATAGGATGTCCTCGCCTATCAGAATGGGGATTTTCCGCGAGTTGATTGTGTTGAGACAAGGCTGAAGATCCACCTGTACCTCTATATGCAGGTCCTCTCCCGTATATTTCCAGCATCTCCAGGTGGTTTCCGTTGGGTTGTCCTTCCAGCAGTCTGCCACTTTTGTCAGTCCCTCATGCATAGTTGGGGTGTTGAAGGTGTCAGTCGAGGCTTCTTTCTCTAAAATAGGTAACCGTTTCCACGAGTCCTTCCAAAAGAGGGATGTTTGACCATTTCGGATTTCCCAGAAGGCGTGATTGAGTACAAGTTGTCTATTTTTCTTGGCTTCCATCCAGATTAGGGAGCCTGGTTTGTCTATGTTCCATCTGATCAGGTTTATTTTCGTCATGTTAGGAGTGTACTTTCTTCTCTAGAGCTTGGCCCAGAGGTCTTGAGCCCTTTTCAACCATCTCCACCAGATCTTAGCGCTTAGTATTTTGTTCATGGTTGAAGGGTCCCTTATTCCCAAACACCCTTGAACCTTGGGTCTGCAGAGCTTTTCCCAACTAATCAGTGCCATCTTTTTATCTGTTTTGAGGCCTTTCCAGAGAAAGTTTCTCTTCAAGGTTTTGATAGCATTAAGGACAAATATAGGGGAGACTATGGGTGAGAAGGTATAAACCGGTAAGGCTTGCAGAAATGACTTAAGGAGAATGAGGCGACTGGGGAGATTAAGAGCTCGGTAGGTCTAGGAGGAGAGTATTTTTGAGAAGGAAGTGAGGAGGTTTTACCACGAGTTGTTCCTGAGGGCATTGTCCAATAGGGGGATTCCTAGATATTTGGACGGAAGGGAGCTTTGGGTGAAACCTAAGATTTTAGAGATGTGGTGCTGACTCGAAATCGGGGTGTTCAAAAAGAAGATTTGGGACTTTTCCTTGTTGATTTCCAGGCCTGAGGTGTCACATAAAGTTTGAAGGATGGAGAGAATGGAGTGGGCCTCCAAGACTATGGGGGATCCCATCATTAGAGTGTCATCAAAAAATTAGCTGTGAGACATTGGAGGATTGATGCCATGCAGTGGAAGGTGTGCCAGTGATTTGTTAGCTATGGCAGCATGAATGGATCGGTTGAGACTTTCTTCCATGATAATAAACAGGATCACCTTATCTGATTCCTCTAGTGGGGGAGAAATGATGGGAAGGGACATTGTTGAAAAGGATTGAGAAGAAGGTAGAGGAGGTGAGGCTCAAGATCCAATATACCCAAGAGAGGTTAAATCCAAAGGCAAGGAGCATCAAACTCATATATTCCCAAATTAACTTGTCAAAATCTTTAGAAAGATCCAGTTTTAAGAGCATACCTGGAGTGCGAGTATTCTGGAGGGAGTGTATGACTTCATGCGCTAAAATGACACTGTCCAGAATTTGTCTACCTTCCACATAACCTGATTGCTCTGGTGAGATGATAAGTGGGAGGATAGGTTTAATTCTTCTTTCTATAACCTTGGTTAAAATATTGTATATGACGTTGCAGAGAGCTATTGGTCTAAATTTCTTAGGATGACTAACGAGCTCTTCTTTGGGAATGAGGGTGAGGAAATTTGGGTTGAGGGTGGGGAGAACCTGACCTGAGACCTTGGAGTCTTCAATTATTTCCCAAACCTCCTCTCAGATCATTTTCCAGCAATGGTAGAAGAAGTCGATGGTGAAGCCATTCGGTCTCGGGGCTTTGCCTTTGGGGGTGTCCTGGAGCGCTTGGTCTACTTCCTCGAGCGTGATGGGCCGAAGTAGGGAAACATTTTTCTCCTCCGTGATTAAAGTGGAAATGTGTTGCGTGACCTTGGAGATGGCTTGAGATCTATCCTTCTGAGGTTTTTTCAAGAGGTTTTTGTAGTAGGCGACCAACTCCTCCTCCAGATCCTCATGGGATTGAATGATTTTCCCATTTTTTGAGATAAACTGTGTGATGCGATTGTTATGTCTTCGTTGAAGGGTAGACCTGTGGAAAAACATGGTTTTTCAATCGCCCTCCTTGAGCCATTGGATGAGAGACTTTTGTCACCACAGGATCTCTTCTTGAGCTTTTCTTTCTTCAAGTATTTATCTTATTGCTGCTTCCTGATATTTGAGGTCCTCAAAGTTCCCTTTCTCCCGGATTTTTCTTTGTACAATGCCCATTTGATCCTTTAGTTTATTTTGGGATTCAAATATGTTGTCGAAGGTGTGTTTATTCCAAGTCTTGAGTTGTTTCTTAAAGTTTTTAAGTTTTCGTTGGAAAAAGTGCATCTTGGAACCGTAAGGTACCGCTGCCTCCCTCCACCAAGTGTGGACCTTTTGTTGAAAGTCTAGGTGACTAAGCTAGAACTGTTCTAGCCTAAAGGGTTTTCATCTAGGGGTGGTCGGTATGTCCATTCACAGCTGGATAGGCCAGTGGTCTGATCCATGGACATCCAATATGCACGTTTCCAGAGTTGTGCCCTTCATCATGAGGGAGTCTGAGAGAAGAAACCAGTCCAACCTGCAAGATATTTGATGGGATCTGGTTCTTAGATTTATCCAAGTGAAGGTTCCATTGGAGGTTTCTAAGACGATGAGGATCAAGTTGTCTATGAGATTATGAAAATATCCAAAGCCTGATTCCAGACGTCGTGTCCCCCCCCTTTTCTCGTCCAGATTTCGAATCATATTGAAATCTCCTCCTAAACTCCACCTATTCCCCCTGGTTAAGGTTGCCAAGTCCTCCAGATTCTGAAGGAAGGCTTGATTATCCCTAGAGCTGGCAGGTCCATAGACATTTGTAAGGTATCCTGGTTTGTTGGAGCCAATGAGACGGTAGGCTGCCGAAATGGACCATTTAGTTGTGAATTTTTTTTCCAAAGTGACTGAGCTTGGATTCCAAAGTAGATCCATACCCTCACCTATGCCCATGGCCGCCATGTATATTCCTTTCCCTTACTTCCAACAGCAGGGGAGGATCTTTCCCATATCTTCAGTGGCGCATTTTGTTTCTTGGAGCATCATTATGTTTGGTTTTTCCGCTATGATCATGTCCCGTAGAATCTTTTGCTTACTAGGACCGTCGAGTCCTTTTATATTCTAGGAGATGATCTTCATGATGAGGATGGGGAGGGGACGGGGGGGAAGCTGTCCGAGATGAGATGGATCTGATTGGAGTTAACCATGAAGTACCCTATCTCTTGAATGAGCTTTATAGTTGATTTCCTTCCTCGTTTATTTTTGTCCTTCTACGATTTGCGCTATTCCTTCTATGTATTTCCTATTGGAAAAACCTACCACACTTAGAGGGGGGGGTGAATGAGTGTGGGGCTCTTTTTCCCAAAACTTTCGTTTTACACAAAAATCCTTAGTTAACATTCAACATTTACTCATTACCCATTGTTGTCATTTATAACCAGTTATATGTGAACATATATCAGCAATATATCATCAACATGTCATCACCACAAGGAACACAAAGAACACAAGATGTATTTACAATTCTTCTTTTTATTATGGACAACAATCTGGGGGTTTTCCAGCAACTGTTGAATATCGTACAACTCTACAAGAGCACCAGCTCTATATGCAAGACTCAGCTTACATTCTCAGCATCCACTGAGATGAGGCAACAATCCTCAACAGATATCAATATGTCAACAGGTGCATGACCTATCAGTAGTGCAGCCCGCGTGTGTACAGGTCATGGCTCACTACAGCCTGTGTATGCACGCAGCTAGTGTATACAACAACCTACATATACCTTCTGAGCTTCTTAGGGTTTGTCCTTCAAGACCAAATCAGATCCTATGCAACCAAATTTTCTTTCTTTCCTATGTCTTACTGTCCAATCTAACCACTAGCCAGCCGCAGTGCATCCAAGCTCTCCAATAGCTTACTTATGCTCCACAACCAATCAATATGAATGCTATCGCAATCATGTATAAACAACTAGTATACCATAGCAATCCTGTCATCATTGAATCACAAGAGTACTACTCACTCCATCAACTAGCATAAATCATATCACAACATCCATACCAAGAATTCCCTAAGCATTCACAACACAACAAACAATATTATCCATCAAGACAATAATACAACCATACCAGTGTCTCAGTTATAGATCTGAGCCCATAGAATGAAGATCTAGAACCTGCCACAGTCTTCAACATCCAGTCATCAAATCAAACACAAATCTTCATGATTTTATCCATTGTACATGCCTTGTCCTCATACAACCCGTGTATGCACGTGCCCTGGCCCATTACAACCCCTGTACATCTTAGAAACTAGCGTTTCAGAAGCTTGGAAACTTTTGTCGTCAAGATCTCCAACATTGCCAAAAATTTGATGCATCCATGAGATCCTCCTCATGCTCTCTTTCTCAGAATAGATCTTCAATCATGCTCAATAGATCCACACCAAATATGCTCTCACAAGAAGCTCTCCATCAATACTCCAAAAGATAATCTCCCAAGAAGCTCTCCATTGATCCAGAAAAAGGATGATTTACAAGAGTCCATAGCTATCTTATTTATACTTTCATCCTCTAGGTCACTTAACCCATTTCTAGGTCACTTAACCTATTTTCCTTATTTTAGGGTTAACCACTTTCCATAAATAGAAATTTCTCCAATACTTTATCATTTAAGTACTCCTTCTTAATTTTGTCACCTTTTTTTACCATTTAAATAATCTTTATTGAATTTGTTACTTCTCTTTATTATTTAAATAATCCACCTTGACTTTGTCCTTTACTTTATCATTTAAATAGTTTCTTCTTTTTAAAAGCACTTTGACTTCTTTGACGGGCTTCTGAAGCCAACATGTGGGGTCCTCTCCTAACTTCATAAAGGCCATAACTCTCGAGAGCAGTGAGGAGTTATGTGACATTCCACCTTACTTTCCATAGGAATGGCATGACACACACTATCCACCTATAGGATGATAGTTTCACCAACAAATTCATTGATCTTCATCTCATTATTCCACACATACAAGCATGGGTCCTCAACCATTCTTCTAGGATAACTCAATCCACAAATCGTCTTCCCATGAGAGTTTCACCATAAGGGGACCACTTTGGAGTTCATCCATTTTGTGCACCTTATCAATCATGATAAGATAATGAGTCATCAAACTATGCATAATATATCAGAGAATCCATCTTGATTGGTTTCCTTGACATCTATCATTTCTCATCAAGGATAATACATATACATTACATCAATCAATCAATCCTTTGACGTCAATCAATCACTTGACATCAATCAATCAAACCATTGGCATCAATGACAACATGATCCAATAATCTCCCAACTTGGCATTGGCATCAATGACAACATGATCCAATAATCTCCCCCTTTGGCATTGATGGCAATACCAACATTGATGTCAACACCAATTACCAATTTTTGATGTCAACATGTAGATAAGGCATGATCTACATCAATAGTCAATGTGACTGCCTCTCCCCATCAATAAACATCAATTGCATCAATGTGATTAATTCTCCCCCTTTGACGTCAATGGAAAAGGGCCATTCTCCTCTTGGGTCTGCTCCCCTTGCTTGAACTCTCCTTGGGGATGCTCCCCTATCTTGTTGCCGCTGAATAATCTCTCCCCTTTTGAATAAGGGATATGAATCTTATGTAATTCTGAAAATACATTTCTCATGCTCCCTCTATGACCATCTCTCCCCCTAGAATTATGCCTATGTGCTCTTTCTTCAAATATAGGGCTCTTTTCTAGGTATGCATCTGATAAATATATTCTCCTAGAATCATGGGAAGAAGAATGACCCCCCCTATGGGTATGTCTCCCCTATATTCTCTGCAAGATGAACAATGTTCTACCATATAACGATCCTTGGACCTATTCATGCATCAAAATCATGCCATACCAAGCATCCTGAAACAAAATATATGTCTATAATGAAAATAGACAATCATGAACAAGATTTCATCCATGGAATGTATCCACCATATGCCAACATGTGCATCTACCAATTATGCCAAACAAATACCATCTATGAGTGTACCATCATGCATCATCACTTGTGCCAAGCAAGTATATCAACCATGCATCAACAAGATATGACTCCCCAATGATGTACAACATGACTATCCACTCAACTCACTAACTACATGCCTCAATATGTATCTCAACCACATGCAAAATGCATGCACCATGACATCAACATATGCTTCCAATAATACATCATAAGATATATCAATGAAACTCGAATATGTACTAGCCATGTACCCCAACAGATCAACATCAATCCATACTCATGGGTTAGTGCCATGCACCCAAGATTTATTTTACATCATCACCTTACATGATATAACATAGAACCATGAAAACCTGCAGCAAACAGTATCAGAACCTGCAATAAACAATGTTAGACTCTGTAACACTGAGTTATACCAACATATCAAGCTGCAATCTATGTGCATTTCCTTTTTCCCAAGGCTTTACCACATATACGCAGTCTGTTGCACAACAACTCGTGTATGTGTGTGACCTATTCAAGGTCAGCCTATGTATGTACACGACTGATAACACTGTCACCCTCGTATGCCTCAGTAGATGACTTTCTTAAGCTTCCCTTCAGTCTTTCATTATGTTCTTCCTGCTCTGTCTTCTTCACCCACTTCTATAGGTGTCCCTGCTCTTCAGAACTTGAGCTCTGAGCATCCATATTTTCAAATATGTCTCCTTTCCTTACTTCATTCCTTCTTCTAGCCATGCTATGTGAAGTCCTCATCATGGACCTTCTTCTTATGTTCCAGCAATCCTGGGAATTGTGGCCAAATCCACTGAAGTTGTAGCATCTCATGGTGTTACAGTGAACATCAATGTGTCTTAATTGATCACATCTCCAACACCTCATGGTATTATAAAATATTCCATTATATCTCCTTTCATAAGATCTACATTCAAAAGCTTTGTGACCATATCCATTACATGAATAACAATTCCCATGAAAAATACTTTCATGCCTTTGCTTTGGTGTCCCAAGCATAGCTTCTTGAGCTCTTCCTTGCTTTGTTCTTTTGAAATTTTCTTTGCCTTGTGTAGATGGTTATTTTGCAACATTGTCTTCCTTCTTTGATGGAATTACCTCATGCTTATTTGAGATGCTTGCTTCAACATATGTAGCTTCTTCTTTGTATCCAAGACCTGGTTTATCAAGTGGTGATCTTTGACTTTCCAAGATCTCATCCAAGATTCATGATCTATTCAAGAATTTATTTGACTTTTCTACCTTCTTTCTAAGGTCAACAATTTCAACTTCTAACTTACAACATGATTCTTCCTTTTCATTTATTTGATTCTTCAATAGTTCCTATATTCTTTTGGCTTCTTCAATTTGGGTCTTGATATGGACAATGGTTTCAAAACTTTTGCTAATCTCATCATATACATTTATATCTTCTTTTCCATTCTTTAATATTGTGATATCTTCTTCCTTTTCTTCTAATTGATTCTTATTGCTCTCTTCTTGTTTCTTGTTTCTTGAGCATTTCCTTTAATTTCAAGATGTGCCTTAGACTCCTCCTAACAAACTTCTTAGTGTTATCCGAAAGAAAGTTATACTCTATATAATATTGCTCACTTCTATATCTATATAAACCCTCTTCAACTTCCTTTTGAAGTTTTAATAGATTTTCTTCTATTGTTTTCATAGGATAATTACCATCAAACTTTACACAAACTGTTTCTAGATCTTCTTCTTCACTTGTAGATAAAAATTCATGATCACCATTGAAATCAAGGGTTTTTGAGGATTCTTTACCTTCATTTGAAATATCTTCACGATCTTCCTTTTTTCCAACATCAACACATAATTCTTTGCCTTCATTTGAAATGTCTTCAAGATCTTCCTTTGTGTTATCATCACTTGATTCTTTATCTTCACTTGAATTGTTTTCAATATCACATTTAGAAATAGTACAATCAAGAGTTTTTGGAGATTATTTACATTTAATGATATTGATGGAGTGATCTTCAATATCTTCCTTCTCCTTCTTTCTTTGATATGTCTCCTCTATCTTTAGCCATAGATCCTTGGCGGAAATGCATTGTCCCATGCTCTCTTTTATAGGGCTTGAGAGTCCACTAAGAATGGTATTGAGAGCCAATGCATCATTCTTCTTTCATTACCTTTGAGCTGCAAACTTTGACTTGTTCTTCAATGAAACTGATCCACCAATGGATGCCTTCCAAATAGTTGCTCCCATTTCCTTCAAATGTATTCTCATCTCTATTCTCCAAGTAGAATAGCTTTCCTCATCAAAGATTGGAACTTCATCATCCATTTGTGTGTCTATGGATCTCCTTCAAACTTGTTAGGGATTGTAGTGAAGGCTTGCTTTGATACCAATTGTTGGACACACCTACCACACTTATAGGGGGGGGTGAATGAGTGTGGGGATCTTTTCCCAAAACTTCCCTTTTACACAAAACTCCTTAGTTAACATTCAACATTTACTCATTACCCATTGTTTTCATTTATAACCAGTTAGATGTGAACATATATCAGCAACATGTATCAACAATATATCATCAACAAGTCATCACCACAAGGAACAAAAAGAACATAAGATGTATGTACAATTTTTCTTTTTATTATGGACAACAATGCGGGGGTTTTCCAACAACAACTGAATAGAGTAAAACTCTACAAGAGCACCAACTCTATATACAAGACCCAGCTTACATTCTCATCATCCACTAAGATGAGGCAAAAATCCCCAACAGATATCAATCTGTCAATAGGTACACGACCTTTCAGTAGTGAAGCCAGCGTGTGTACGCATCCTGGCTCATTATAGCCTGCGTATGCACGCAACCAGTGTATACAAAAACCTGTGTATACCTTTTGAGATTCTTAGGGTTTGTCCTTCAAGACCAAATCAGATCCTCTGCAAAAAAATTATCTTTCTTTTTTGTGTCTTACTATCCAATCTAACCATCAGCCAGTCATAGTGCATCCAATCTCTCCAATAGCTTACTTATGCACCGCAACCAATCAATATGAATGCTATCTCAATCATGTATAAACAACTAGTATACTAGAGCAATCATGTCATCATTGAATCACAAGAGTACTGATCACTCCATCAACCAGCATAAATCATATCATAACAACCATACCAAGAATTCCCTAAGCATTCACAACACAACAAATAATACTATCCATCAAGACAATAATGCAACCATACCAATGTCTCAGTTATAGATCTGAGCCCATAGAATGCAAATCTAGAGCCTACCATAGTCTTCAACAACCAATCATCATCTCAAGCACAAATCTTCATGATTTTATCCACTTTACATGCATTGTCCTCATACAGACCGCGTATGTATGTGCCCTAGCCCATTAGAACCCGTGTACACCTCAGAAACTAGGGTTTCTGAAGCTCCGAAACTTTTTCTATCAAAATCTTCGACATTGCCGAAACTTTGATGCATCCATGAGATCCTCCTTACACTCTCTTTCTTAGAATATATCTTCAATCATGCTCAAGAGATCCACACCAAATATTCTCTCACAAGAATCTCTCATAAGAAGCTCTCCATCAATACTCCAAAAGATAATCTCCCAAGAAGCTCTCCATTGATCCATAAAAAGGATGATTTGCAAGAGTCGATAGCTATCGTATTTATACTTTCATCCTCTAGGTCACTTAACCCATTTCTAGGTCACTTAACATATTTTCCTTTTTTTAGGGTTAACCACTTTCCATAAATAGAAAGCTCTCAAATCCTTTATCATTAAAGTATTCCTTACTGGTTTTGTCACCTTTATTTACCATTTAAATAATCTTTCTTGATTTTGTCACTTCTCTTTATTATTTAAATAATCCACCTTGACTTTGTTACTTTAATTTATCATTTAAATAATGATTTCTTCTTTTAAAGAACTTTGACTTCTTTGACCTTGTGGGCTTCAAGCCAACATGTGAGGGTCCTCCAACTTCATAAGGCCAAAACTCTCAAACCATGATGAGTTATGTGACATTCCACATACCACTGGAAATGGCATGACACACACTATCCATATAGGATAGTTTCACCAACAAATTCATTGATCTTCATCTCATTATTCCACATACAAGCACGGGTCCTCCAACCATTCTTCTAGGATAACTCAATTCGCAAAGCGTCTTCCCATGAGGGATTTCACCATAAGGGGACCACTTTGGAGTTCATCCATTTGTGCACATTATCAATCATGATAAGACAATAATGAGACATCAAACTATGCATAATATATCAAAGAATCCATCTTTATTGATTGGTTTCCACTTGACATCTATCATTCTCATCAAGGATAATACATCTACATTACATTAATCAATCAATCCTTTGACATCAATCAATCACTTGACATCAATAAATCTAACCATTGGCATTAATGACAACATGATCAAACATTTCCTTGTATTCCCAATCCCGCGCTGGATCTGGCGGTGGAACCTAATGAGGAGTTAAGGAAGATCTTATGGAATTTTGTGAGTTGGTCTGGGGGTATGGTATAGATTTTATGGTGTCGATAGGCGTGTTCCAGGTTCTCCAGGTCAACACTCGCTAGTTCTTTCTCGTATAGATCCATTCAGACATCTCCATCCTCGATTTCTGTTTGTTCCATGGTTTTAGTTTTGGAGCAAGTTGGGGAAGTAGGAAGGTTCGGAACTTGGGCTTCCCCTGCTTTTTCTTTCCATCCTTCATGGGGTGTTTTCTTTATGGGTGAATCTTGTGAGGCTGTCGGGTTCTCCAGTTGGTGTTGCAGTATCTCATATTGATTGTTGGTGGTTGGATATTTGTTTTCCTGGGCTTCCTGGTTCCGTCCTCCTTGTTTGTGCCTTCTGGGAACCTAAATGAAGCCCTCTTTGTTTTTGTTGGCTTCTGGGTTACCATATTTTCTTATTGCATTGAGAGGGAAGTCCCTGAAGAGATTCCTATGCTCATGACATTTTCTACATCTGAAAGGAATGTGTTTATAGTCAATGGTTTGAAGCCAATCCTCATCTTGATATTCTAGATAAATAGATCCTGGGAGCGGCTTGGTGATGTTTAGATAGATGCAAATTCATGCATAAGAGGTGTATCTTCTTTGTTTCGTGGCCTCCCAAGATTTGACATACACTCCAATTGTGTTTCCTATGCCAGCAAATACCTCTTCCAACCAGAACTCCTGCGGCAAGGAGTATAGCCTGATCCATACTGGGGCGTGCACAAATTCCTCCGTTTCAAGGCTGAACTTCTCTGTCCAAAATCTCAAGAAGAGCCCCGATGAGTTGAAAAAATACGGCTCTCCATCAAAAATACGACTCATGTCTTCTAGGTTATGCAAGATTATGGTGAAGAAACCCTTGGAACCTAGTTGTAGATCATAATGTCCTTTGGGATTCCATCATTGATGTATCCATTTTACCAGATCACGTTCTGAGGGCCAGATCCCTAAACATTTTCCCGCTAAGGCATAATTTCTCATATATTTCTTTTGTTCCTCGATCTGGGGTGTGCTTATGATGTATTTCGGGGCTTGTGGCACCTGAGGAATTCATTTTCCAGGTAGCCATGGCTGTGACATGCTTGTTGATGTCGGTGTTTTCCAAGAATCTATATCCATCTCTTTGTCCTTGAAAGTGCCCTCAGATAGTAGTTGTGGGCGAAGATCTCAAGGTGGCTTAGGCGCATGGATCCCCCTCCATTGTTTCCATTCTTCATTACTTCACTAAAGGAGGGGACTCATGACCCTCGTTGTCTCGGAATCATTGAGCCCCTGTAGGGCTGTCCAAGCGCACCAGAACAATAAAAACCCTAACCCTAGCCTAGCTGCTTGAGCGCTCGAGACCACAAATGATTCATAGTTAGTAGTAATCAAACTTCAAAGCACTATTATTATGTGCAATTGATGCATATATTTATTTACCATCTTACCAAATGAATAAATTCTTATAAAGTGGACTCAAGAGATGTCTAGGAGAACATTTCTAATTCATCTTCAGAAAATGTTGCTTGCCACAATTTCCCTTCTTTTCTTCCCATCGAAATCTTCTCATAATGGATATTGATCCTTTATTGTATTTTTTGTTGACCATTCATATCATCACCGTGACGAAGGTTTATTTGAACACTCTCATTCACTACTTGATCAACAATTCCAAAATTCTACAGTGCTACCACATGAACATCTTGATCCCCACACAACAAATTTTCTGAGCTATGTTTTAAGCATGATATTTTGACAAATGCTTTGTTTTTACACTTATAGGACCCTAATCCCAACGATCCAAGGTTCACATATTGATCTCATCACTTAACATTTAGAAATATTGTGAATAATGCACAACAACCTGCTTGTCACAACACCAATTGGAAAAAATAAACCTTCTCTAGAAACAATTTATGAAGAGAGGATGGACCTGTAATACCGTTGAAACAACTGAGGTAGAGTCCATTTCTTGTGCTTGAAAAATCTAGCTGGTATGGTGCTTATGATATCTAAATGTAAATGCTTAAAAATATTACAAAACAAATGAGTTCTCTTTAAACTTCCATCCTAACCCATGTGACAAGAATGACTGTAATATTTTTTGTTCCAACCTCCACAACAGGGGCCTACAATGTTTTGAAACTTCGCCATAGCAACAAATCGACTTGGTAGAGCCTTATAAAGTAAAGGTTTCTCTGATCTCCGGTATAAAGGATGTGAGCGCATAATGCTTCACAAAATAACCAATATTCCCTTTGATAATAAATCTGTAGCTGCAAATGTTTTCAAAGTTTCTACAAAAAATGATACCTACAACACTTGTGTAGCGTACAAATATGAACTACAACACTTGCGTAGATTGTTTTCACAACAAAATTTATGAAGCTGGTATTTTTTTTTATTTTCTCTCAAATGCTAAACTGGGTCGGGATGAATTTCGGTCAACAATGTAATATCATGGCAATGCTTTTATTGGAGAAATTTGGGAAAAACCCAGTTCACGGATCTTGAGAAAATTCAAAAATGGTTGTAGATGACGGTGGTTCATTTCTCGAAAACAATGAAGAATTTTGACCTGAAATTAAGTGAGCTTATTCATATTACCTTCATGCATCTCCTAAACACATTTCATGGAAAACATGTACACAATTTAAGAGTTATGATAAAAATGCACTTGCGTAGTGTGTGATCGCTACGCAAGTTATGTTTCCCCCTGTTTCCACGAAACTCGCATGCAAACCTTTTGTTGATGGTTGAAATGTGATGTCCCAAGTCTATTGAAAGTTGAAACACCTTGAAATGTACCTGATCATAGACCAATACATTATATGTGTTAACATGAACAATGAGGAGATTCTCTATAAAGGTCTCTTGTATTTAAGAAAACATCTCAACTTAAATCCATTGTGCTCTATGAACTTCATGCTTCACCAACAACTGGGAATTGAGGTTTTCAAAAAACATATGAATGGTTCAAACGTTTTTTTTATTGGGAAGGAATGAAATAGGACATCCACATATTTGTGTCTGAATATGATACTTCTCAATGAAATAAGGGTGAAACTGTCAACACCCCAAGAACACTCCAACCTCTCGCTATTCCACCTGTTATCTGGAAGGATATTTCTATGGACTTCATTTTTGGATTACCCAAATCTAGCAATAAATCAATCATTATGGTTATCGTCAACCACCTTTCCAAATATGCTTGTTTATGTTCCCTCCAACAGCCATTCACAACATCCACAGTGGATCAAATTTTCATGGATAATATCTTCAAACTCCATGGCATGCCTCACTGTATTGTCTCAAACCATGATCCAAATTTCACAAGAAACTTTTGGCAATAATTTTTCAATGTCTAGGGAACCCAATTTCATCTTAGCACAACCTATCATACCCATACTAATTGATCTGTAATCAAGGGACTTATATCCCACTCGCTTCACCAACAAAGACCCTGCACGAAATTATATTTATTGTCTTTATCTCAGTTTTGTCTATGATTTTTTCATAGGGATCTCTATCTTATGGGGGCTACCAAGCCTCATTCCTCTACATTACACATGGAACTTTCTTCTTCTGATGATGATAAAGGTCATCTCTCAATGTATCATTTACGCATCAAATACCAACATTGGCTATGACAATTAGGGAAATAAAAAAATCAAATCCCTATAGCCCTATGTCACCAAGAACTTAGTATAGCTCAATTTTTTGGTAGATGCCAAAGCTTCAACAAAACCGATGGAACAAATTCCCACATTTTCCAAGGTATGGGCATCCTAGCCTCTAGGATACATTGATAGAATGTATTATTCATAATGTTTTTGGATAAGAGATTAACACTTCATGGACTTATGAGGACACCTTTAGAATCCAAGAACGTAGATTGGTGTCGTACGAATCCTAATGACCAGTTTGGGTAAGACATCAAATGAATATTCAAATGATATGATTGCGTAATACACCATAAAAATGGTTTATGACCGACTTTACCATGCAACTTACCACTATAATAACAAATTATCTATTGTCTTCCAAACATCAAATATCACATATGTTTTTGTAATGTATTTGATGACAAAAAAAAAAGGGGGGATGACTAGTACATAATCAAACAAATGACTGACACGTTGTAATGAAATATCTCACGTTAACCATTGATATTGCTTGACATGGGCAATGAATTATTGGGAGATGAAATACGAAATAATTCCAGTTCATATGCCTCACGTATATGGATGGATATTGCAAAACCATTATGTGTCCTTTAGGGACTTTGTGTGGAGCAGGCTCACTCGATGTTTGACGAGAATTCTAGCAGTGATGAATAGAACCCTTCCCACAATCTCATGGATTCCTAGAACAATTTTTTTACTATGTAAAAGTTTCGAGAGAAATGTACAGACTCCAAGAATGAATAATGGAATATCTTGACAACAATTAGATTCTTCGGGTCACCTTGGAACTAGGTTTAGGGTGTGAGAACATTTAGATGATAAAAACATGCATTTTATATGCTCATAATAGGGTTAGGTTTTTTTTTCACATTGTATCCAGCTATTGTAGCATATGTGTGTTCACTCTTAGAGATGAATCTAGCAAGAATACTAGCACTGGTTCTCTCCTCATGCTAGGTTTCACATGCAAGTCGTGGTCACATTGAGTGCCAGGAAGAAGAAGTGTGGGTTCTATCATACAATGAAATGAATTAGTGGGAAATTGAGATAGAAAATAAGAAAAGAAGAGTGTGACCAACTGCTAGGTTAGAATAGTGGTCATTTAGACAAAAATTAGAATTATATATGGAATGTCCAACACTAAAGAATGACTCGAATATGGAGAAAATGACCCAACAAGGATTGGATACACAAAACAAGAGAGGAAAATGACCCTCTAATGGTTTCATATGCCCAACAAAGAAAAATAGTGCATCACCACTTCAATACAATAGTGATACAATAAAATCATCCTCCGAGGAGAGAGAAAGACTAATTTAGCATGTTTTCCCAACAACTCTATATGGGGGCCCGTGGATTTGTATTCATTCAATTCACTCAATGGTGTATAACAACTGACGATTGGATTTGATAGTCACCACCACCAAGATTCTCCAAAAATACTTCACACCCAGAAAAAATTGCGCAACAAACTACTCCTCATACTCTGAACAATTACAAGCAAGATGAAAAGCAACAACTATTGGATTACCAATAAGTTTTAATAAAAACACACAGGAAAATTTAAACTAATAAACTACTCATTACACAATGGAAAAAAAAACACATTAAGGCATGATTTTTACCCTAGAACCTAATTGGGAAAACTAGTTTCGAATGGTGATGAGTATTCCCCTTTCAGAAATTTTGGATACAGTTCTCTCCTCCTCCTGATGTGTTGCTATCTCTCCTTGTACAACTTTTGTCACTTGGAATGGAGAAGCAGACAACTCTTCATATTTTTTAATCTTCCCTCTCCACACCCTTCACTTGGCTGTGGGGTTTCTAGGGTGAAGCTTTGGATGAAGTCACCAACACTTTTCTTCCCAATGACTACTCAAATTGTAGTGGTGGAAAAAAAAAATCTTGTTTCTACAAGGACTTATTGACATACTCATCTCCATGTTCCTTTGTATATCCTATTGGAGAATCCTTATTTCCATTCCTCCACTAGAAGAAATATATCCTTTGGCATCTGGCTTACTTGTCCCAACAAGATGCCTCAAGATGTCCTTTCTTTCCATAATGTGATCATGTCTATGCATACCAACAACTTTTTATGGTATGGTCTCTTTTCTTGCACCAATGAAAAATGAGAAACGTCTTGTTTGACATAGATCCCATGATCTTCTTCTTCTTCTTTATCTCGCTAATTGGTTTGCTTCTTTTTTCTGAGTTGAGGTGTAGGATGAGTTTGTTAACTATCATCATTTTTTATCTCCTTCAATCTACGACAAGAAATCATAGGTGGTATTGGGTTGTAACCTTCATTTATCGTTGTTTATCCTTATTGTGATGAGAAAGTCAACTCCGACATGTCGTTTTCCTTCATAAAATTGGTCTTCATGGTGATGTAATTTTCACTTCAATCATCAAATCCTAATCCTTCATGCTTGGCCCTTGGCATAGCTACAATGGGGCTCAAGATGCCTTGTCTCATCTTTCCTAGCCCTTGTCTATCATAACCCATTTTCCTTAGAGGTTTAGAGCCAATTCCCTTGGTATGATTCTCAAATTCACCAAGTTGATCTTGAGGAATGCATATGGAAGATGGGATTATTGAAATGATATCAGTCATGTTCTTGGTTGATCCGTTGGAAACTGATCATGGCCTTTCTTTTTGGCTCTCCTGGAAAGCTATATGGAGCTTATTCAAGTCATCCTCCTTCTTTTACAACTCTTGTTTCAATTCTGCCAACATATAAGTGATATTGTCTTCCTTCCATCTATATAATTTTATGAACTTCTCACCAAGTTGTACAAGCTATGTTCTATGTGTGTCCTAATCTATCATAACCTCTATGAGGGTGTCTTGGCGTTCTTCAAACTTCTTCTTAAGTGATGAAAATAATTTGGTAGAAGTCTCCATGTGTTTCTCCATCTGTCCCATCCTCTTTATGAACATCTCAACCTGCTCCAAGCTCTTGCTCTTTTCTTGAAGCTAAGCATTGTTGGCTCATAGGTATTCCAACTTATCTCTACTTGCATATTTACCCATGTCGAGATCTGCAATATTTTATTCATAGTTTTTGAAGAAGTGTCTCAGTCAAGGATGAAATTTATCTAATACCATCTAATAATTAATCAAGGGACTTCTATCCCACTCACTTCACCAACACAGACCCTCTACAGAATTATCTTTCTTATCTCTATCTCAGGTTTGTCTCTGAGTTTTGCATAGAGATCTCTATCCTCTGGAGGCTACCAAGCCTCAAACCTCTACCCTGCACATGGAACTTTCTTCTTCTCCTAATGAAAAAGGTCCCCACTCAATGTATCCTTTACACATCAAATACTAAAAATGGCTATGACAATTAGGGAAATAAAAAAATCAACTCCCTACAACCCTCTCTTACTAATAACTTAGTGTAGATCAAATATGTTGTGGATTTCAAGGCTTCAATGAAACCAATGGAATAGATCCATTCTTTTTCCAAGGTATGGGAATCCCAGCCTATATGATAAATTGATAGAATTTGTTACTGATAAAGTTTCTTGATAAGATATTAACACTTCATGGACTTATGAGGACACCTTTGGAATCTAAGATGATAGTTCAACATCATACCAATCCTAATGATCAGTTTGGGTAAGATCTGAAATGAATATTCAAATGACATGAATAAGTAATCAAGTGTTTTGTACAACACTGTAAAAATGGTTTATGAATAAATTTCCCATGCACCTTACCACTATAATAACAAATTATCTATTGGCCTCCAAATGTCAAATAACACAGATTCTTTTGTGAAGTATTTGATGCCAAAAACAAATGGATGACTGCAACATTGCAATGGAATCTCTCATGTTAAATGTTGATATTTCTTGATAGGTCCATTGGCTTGTTGGGAGAAAACATACCAAAAAATTCCATTTTATACGCCCCAAGTATATGGTTGGATATTGAAAAACTAATATGTGTCCTTTAGGGATTGTGTGTGGAGCAAACTCACTCGATGTTCCACATGAATTCTAGCAGTGATTAATAGAACCCTTCCAACAATATCATGGATGCCTAGAACAAATTTTTGACCATGTACAAGTGGATACTAGAGCGAGAGAAACATACACACTCCAAGGATGAATAATGGAATGGCCTGATAGAAACTAGATTCCTGGGGTCTCCCTAGAACTAGTTAGGGAATGAGAATGTTTATATGATAAAAACATGCATTTGATATGCTCAGAAATTAGGGTTAGTTTTTTTTTCACATTTTATCCAACTATTGCAATGTATGTGTGTTCACTCCCATCGCTAGGGTTCACGCTCAAAGATGAAGCTAGAAATAATACTAGCATTGGATCTCTCCTCATGCTAGGGTTCACACACAAGTCATGGGCATATTGAGCACCAGAAAAATAAAGTGTGGGTGATCTCACACGGGGAAATGAACTCATGAGCAATTGAGACAACAAATGAGCAGAGAAGAGTGCAAAGATTTTCTAGGTTAGAATGGTGGTCACTTATACAACAACTAGAACTTTGTATGGAATGCCCAACACTCAAGAATGGCTCGACTATGGAGTAAATGTACCAAAAAGGATTGGATACTCCCAAAAAGAGAGGAAAGAAACCCTCTAATGGTTTCACATGCCCAACAAAAAAAATATATGCATGAGCACTTCAATACAACAACTCTAAAATAAATTTCACCAACCAGAGAGAGAGCGAATGACTCCTAGGAAAGAGAAAAATTGATTTACCAAGTTTTTCCAATAGCTTTGTAAGGAGAGTTGTTGTTTTTTCTTCATTCAGTTCGCTCAATAGTGTAGAACAATCGATGGTTGGATTTGATAGCCACCACCACCAAGATGTTTCAAAAATACTTCACAGCCCAAAAAAAATGTGCAACAAACTACTTCTCATACTCTCAAGAATTATAAACAAGATGTAGAGCAATTGTTAATGGATTACCAACAAGTTTTAATAAAACTACAAGAGATAATTTAAACTACTCATTATAAAGAGGAAAATGCAACAAAAAAAGGAATGATTTTTACCCTATAACCCAATTGGGAAAACCGGTTTTGAATGGTGTTGAATATTCTTCTTTCAAAATTTTTGGATACAATGCTCTCATCCTCCTTGGCCAAAATCCCTTTGAGTATGAGAAAGAGTGAAGAAATAGGAAGACCTAAGGGGAAAGGGAAGCATAACAGCCATGGATTTTCACTTCCCATTTCTTGGTTTTCTCTCCTATTCATTTTTGTCATATACTTAATTTTAAAAACATTTATATCACATCCTCATTTTTATTATACAATTTACATCTCCATTGTTTTTCACAACTTTTCTTGTTTTTCATGTTTTCTTCCAAGCACTGAGTCTTTCCCATTCTTGGTTCGGATCCATTTCAGATAAATGATGGTCTAATGGAAGCTGTCAACAAATTATTGGAAACAAATTTGAGGTGTTTCTCGTCAAAACAAAAACTCAATGGGCTCAGTTGTTACCACTCACTAAATGGTGATACACCATATCTTAACATGTTGTCACTCACAAAAATCCATTTGAAGTGGTCTACGGCCAAAAGCCACCTTCTTTACTCTCCTACCTTCCCAGTGTCTCTAAGGTCCAAGACGTCAACAATACACTTACAGTCAGATCTCCCATTCTTTGTACCCTCAAAGAAAATTCGGTCATGGCTTAGAAATGCATGAAACAACAAGTAGATCAGGGTCATTCAAAATGCCAATTTTCTGAAGTTTACTAGGTCTTTCTTCATTTGCAACATTATACGCAAACCTCCCCCAAAGAAGAACACTATCAAAAACGTTCTCCCAAGTTTTATGGTCCTTATACAATTCTCAAGCACGTGGGGTTGATGGCCTACAAGTTAGCTCTCCCCAGTCACTTTAAGATCCATCATGTTTTTCATGTTTATTTCCTCCTTGAATTGGATGAAGAAATATCCATCTACTTGCATCCCTAAGAAGTATTGGACCACTGTGACCATCATTTACGTCTGTGCACCATCAAGGAAGTTTTAGTTCATTAGAAGGATCCACAACTGGAGGATGGAACATGGGAACCGACTACCATTCTGCAACAATTTGCCCATAGTATTGGACCACTGTGACCATCATTTACGTGCCCATTCCATGCCTCAACACCATCCCAACCTATACAACATGTCCCACGTTCATCAAAGCCCTCGAGACAATGTTGTTTTTCAAGTTGAGGGGGAATGAGGGATGTATGACTTCCTAACCCCCAAGTAAATAGATAACATGTGTTTCTATGTAATAAATGTCGATATTAGTAAGTAAGGCCTATGTAATAATGTGAACATGTCTAATGTAAGAAGACTTAATAGAAGGTTCTAATTCTAGAAATATATTCCTCTAGAATTTTCTCTAGAAGATAGAAATAGTATAAATATTCAAGTAGAAAGCACGAAAAAGTATTTTCTTGATAATCATTTTGTACTTGAGCTCTAATCCACTAGAGGTTTCCCCCTCGAAGAGGAAAGTGAACTTAGATATCTATATAATAAAGGTATGATTTATGGAATCAATTACATTATTGTTCTCTATAGTTTTCTCTTTCTACTGATAATTGTTATAAAAATTATGGTTATGCTCTACATATTAACATTTGGTACATTACATAGCCATAATGGAAGTAGAAGAGGAAGAAAGGATAAAACAAGAAGCTAGGGCTCTCAAACATCAACAAGCAACATCAAAATTAGAAGTAGAGAGAAAGATGAAAGAGGAGGAGGAACAATAACGAATAACACTCCTAGGAGCAATAAGAAAAGCCTAAATGTGAGGAAAAAGAAATGAGAAAAAGGGAGTAAGAGGAGAAGAATGCTCAGGAAGAAGCTCAAAATACAGACACTATGGATACCTCACCATTTGAGAATATTTCCAGTGCACCTTTGACTGGAGGGAATTTCCCTCTAGGAGAATTAGGATTGGGAGGATTCACACCCTCCAAGGCTAGAAGAGTGGAAAGCCACAATTATTTTAGGTTTGACAAGGATGCCGAAAAAAATGTTTAGCAAACTACAAAGAGACTACCCATCTATGGAGTCCTTACACTCTCATTCATAACATAAATGCCTCTAGTCCAAGACATCCATGAAAACCCCTTGGCCATAGCTTCAGAAGGTGTAGCATTTACTCAAGTCTCAGAACAAAATGTCAAAGATATGGTCCAAGAGCTTCAATAATACAAAGATGGAATTCAAAGCTTGGAGGAGGAAGTGATATCTTACAAAGGTGATAGAACTAACATTACTGAGTTTAGAATATGTGCCAATGTTGTACCAGAAGCATTTTAGGACACAGCCAAACAACTATACATTGATTTGAATGGATTTCAAAACACAGTTGCACAAATGATATCATTACTAGACAAGGACAAGACTAAAAGCACAAAATTTCAAGGAGTGAGGCTAACAATGGAAAAACTGAAGGAATGGCCTGAAAAAAATCTTGATCCACCACTAGATCTCCCAAGGATGTTTGATAAGTAAAATCAATTGAGCTATACAACACTCAAGAACTATCAAAGAGTTCAGGAGAAGTTGGAAAGGGATTTGACAAGTTTAATCAACACCTACACAAGACTACGCACAGTACCCACAAGGCTAATAGATAGGTGCAATTTGCCAAAGATTGGGGACCTAGGTCAACCAAGGCTAGATTATCAAATTCAAATGAAACTAGAGGCGGCTACACACTCTCATGAACTTTTTACATGGATATCTCAAAGAGTAATTAGCACAATAATGAAGAAACATTTAGTAGTTCCCTCAATGACCAAAATTTAATAATTTCTTTTTTCTCACTTTAAAAAAAATATGAAAACTTTGTCTAAATCTTCTTAATTTATTAAATCACATTAGAAAGTGTTTTATTCACAAAAGTAATATTAATTTCTACTTACCATGAAATGTGAAACAAATTTAAAAAATATTTGTGAAAAAATATTTTGATTATAAAGTAGAAAAATAACAAATTAGAGAAAACCAAGAATTACAACTATGAATGAGAAGTCAAAAAGTCTCAAGAAACTATTACAAACTCAATTATATATGCCAAAAAGCTCCCACTTAGAAGGGGCTCTTACTTTAAAAAAAAAAATTGGAACTATTTCTAGAATTTTAATGAGAAGAAAGCCCTCATGTTCGTTTTGAATCAAAATCAATTCGGTGTTTATGATATCTTCTTATGTATATGTATACACTTGATTAATGAGAAGAAAGTCCTCATGTTCGTTTTGAATTAAAATTAATTCGGTGTTTATGATGTCTTCTTATATATATGCACTTGATGGTGTAGAATGAATTTGTTATTTCAAATAATTTTAATATTCATAAATAAAAGTTTGAAGGAAAAATGTTTTATTACATAGATTTTTTTAGTCTTTCAAAATAAGGATAAAGAAAATTAATATTTTTAGTTTGAAATCTAATATAGAAATTATTTTGAGTGAAATTAGATAAAAATCTTAGTAGTTAAGATTGTATAACTTAATTGTATTAAGAGTTTTTAAAAGTGTTAGATTTATTTTTTTCATTTAAAACAATAATTTCATCCCATTCAAAATTACAATTTTATTAAAAAAAAATAATTAAATTTCCATTTTAAATAATAACTCTTAAAAAATTAAAATAATAAAATGTTTAGCTTTTTTTTGATGAAGCAAAAATATTTCAAATAATAAATTAAAAAAATCAAAATAATAAAACATTTAGCCATTTTCATTGATGAAATATTTTTTTTGGTAAAATTACAAATTTATATATATATATGAAATTGTATTTTTTTAATACATAAATAAATTCAACAACACATTAACACATTGAATAAAAAACTCTATTATATTAAAAAAAACTCTATTAAAGATTTAGATAAATGTATAATCTCAGCAACTCAACAAGTGATATTTATAATTCCTAAAAATAACCATTTGAGAGAGTGAGAGTGACAAAGCCATCCCTCAAAATCAGTTCACTGTGCTGACTAAGTCTTTGTCCTATTCAAGATTCCTTTCCAAACATTATAAGTCTCTACCGGCTTCAAGATTTCTCTTCTTCCAGTTGGTTGGCACATCCATTAATCTTCTGCTATCTTCTACTTATAACTAAAAGCATGGCACATCCATTAATCTTCTGCTATCTTCTACTTATAACTAAAAGCAGTTTGAGGTTCACAAGCGTCAAACATCTAACTGAGGTGGTGGGCGTGAAGGTACTTTCCAGCAACTATATTTTCCCTGAGAGTCCAAATGCCAGAGTCCAAATGCCATGACTGTGAGAGTCTCGGCGCAGGGAAAATATAGTTGCTGTGAAGTACCTTCACGCCCACCACCTCAGTTAGATGTTTAACGCTTGTAAACTTCAAACTGCTTTTAGTTAGATGTTTGACGCTTGTGAACCTCAAACTGCTTTTAGTTATAAGTAGAAGATAAATGGATGTGCCAACCAACTGTAAAAAGAGAAATCTTGAAGTTAGAAGAGACTGGAAAACTAATTACTCAGCAAAGACTGACTATGAGGGTTTCAGGGCTCTCACACTCTCTCCCGCTGCTATTTATAGCAAAACTCCTGATTATGAAACATTGAATCGATTTAGAAATCCAAAAACCACCGCCAAAATTCCCAACCCATTTCTGCCAGCAAATCCGTTTCTTAAAATATAATTGACGAAACATTGAACCGATTTAAAAATCCTAAAAGCCCGCAACTGCCAAAATTCCCAGCCCATTTTGCCAACAAAACCGCCAGGAAGGCAGAGCATTTGAAGTGCCAGTTATCCCATCACAAGAGAACAGATTGGGCGGTTTATATATGTATTATATACAAAATGCTTTGCAAAACTTTATTTAAGTTGCAATGTGGCGAAATAAATATTTAAAGAAAGCCTAGTTTAAGAAATTAAGAAGGGGTTTACGATTTTTTTTCAAATTCTAAATGAAAATTCTAATTGAAGAAGAAGTTAAAATTCTCTTTCTCGTAAATTTTGAGATTCTTTTTACGATATTGATGACTAAAGTTAGGGATTGAATTTTTGGATTGTTTTCAGATATTGATGACTAAAATTCGAAAAAAAAATCTGAATTAAGAATATTGTATTGTTATTTAAAATAAAAATAGATTGTGTAGCGTTAACTACACTCCATCAAAAAAAAAAAAAAAAAATCCTACCGACCAATTTTCCTTTCTATTATTCTAAATTACCGACACTTTTTACGAAACACCGCCTATAGTTTTCATGTTCTTTAGCCACCGAGGAGTGACATCACTGAGGAATCAGACAAGTTACGAGCTTCGGCTTCACTCTATGAATACTAAATTCGAAAGGCCAACGATATTGGCCTTTCGGGCTCCCGGAGGAGCTAAACACTCCCTCATTGGCCTTTCGGGCTCCTGGAGGAGCTAAACACTCCCTCTCTCGACCACCACGCTCTCTGCCTGCATCTGCAAATTTAGCGTTCACACTGTCAACTGAGGCTACAAAGGACTGCCTGAATCTGTAAGAGATGCAACAAGAAGTTCTTATTTGGTAAGTAGGATCTCAAAATCTATGCAATAGAAGATAAATATTTGAATTAAATCGCAGGATCCACCCTACATTCGTAGAGTGCCATCGTCGATTTAAACACAGAACGAAGTTAAAGAAAAACATGGTGAGTCGTCACACGTTTACGCCCTCATGCCACGACACAAATTGAATCACCACGCGTCGACTCCCTCACAGATAGTAACTCCTCGACTCTCTTTTTATTTGCATCACTAAAATGAGGAAAACGACGACAAGCGTAATTTGTTTTCCCATTTTACAGCTGTTACTAGCCCAATTATGAACACTCTGCATGCTACCGTCTGTTGATCTTAATCTTCATGAAATTTTGGCCTTAATCTTTACTTCAAAAGTGCTTATTTCTACATGTCTCATCGTTAATATTTATTAAACATCGACACTCCATTCTTCCACTATCCCCGTTTAAAAGTTGATCACGATCTTTCTGTCTGGTTGTACTGTCAGGTTCATGTTGATAAACATGATTATAAAAATTTAACAATAATTAGAATCGTGTTATTATTAATATTCATAACTGTTATAAGTGCCCATACAATTGGGCAAGCGTGATACACAGTAAACATTCACCACTGTTCAAAAATTCCATTATTGGGTTGTTAGTATTGTCCAGAGTCTACAATATTATGAAATTGGTACAGTTTGATCAAAACCATAACTATGATGAAACGTTTTCGACATTCTATTTTAACTGTAAAATAATGATAAATATATGCAGGTTTAGGGAAAGTTTAGAGCAGGCAGTCTTTGAAGGCGTATGGAAGAAGAGAATACCAAAATGAATGCGTAGCTTGATTTGGTGGAGATGGCGGCTGAAGATGTTCATCGTTGTTTGGACCTGCTCGAGAGTATTCATACAGATTATACTTCAGTGAAGGCCTCATCGAGGGAAAACACTATGGAAATCGACAATGATGTTATTGGGTTCAGCTTTTCTG
The DNA here is from genome assembly GCA_010110895.2 of Picea sitchensis. Lineage (NCBI taxonomy): Eukaryota > Viridiplantae > Streptophyta > Pinopsida > Pinales > Pinaceae > Picea > Picea sitchensis. Next base: position 48,801 of record SNQJ01S0042306.1, on the reverse strand, counting down.
TTGAAGTTGGCCAAATAATTTTTGTAAATTACATGTTAAATTACAGTGGTGGGTGGCTTTCATAGTAAAGACTGATCTGATCGAGTAGTATGGTAATTCACTCTTCTTAATATTTCTTCTGCTATTATTTAAAGTCCAGATCTGTATATTTATTTTAATCTAAGTTTTAGGATTGAGCTTAATTGGATGATTGAACGGAATTTAACTTACCCATAGAATGAGTTCGGACTATAAAGTCTCTCACAATGAGAAGACAGTACTTCTCTAAATTTATTATTGTATTTNATTGGTACAGTTTGATCAAAACCATAACTATGATGAAACGTTTTCGACATTCTATTTTAACTGTAAAATAATGATAAATATATGCAGGTTTAGGGAAAGTTTAGAGCAGGCAGTCTTTGAAGGCGTATGGAAGAAGAGAATACCAAAATGAATGCGTAGCTTGATTTGGTGGAGATGGCGGCTGAAGATGTTCATCGTTGTTTGGACCTGCTCGAGAGTATTCATACAGATTATACTTCAGTGAAGGCCTCATCGAGGGAAAACACTATGGAAATCGACAATGATGTTATTGGGTTCAGCTTTTCTGTTGAAGTTGGCCAAATAATTTTTGTAAATTACATGTTAAATTACAGTGGTGGGTGGCTTTCATAGTAAAGACTGATCTGATCGAGTAGTATGGTAATTCACTCTTCTTAATATTTCTTCTGCTATTATTTAAAGTCCAGATCTGTATATTTATTTTAATCTAAGTTTTAGGATTGAGCTTAATTGGATGATTGAACGGAATTTAACTTACCCATAGAATGAGTTCGGACTATAAAGTCTCTCACAATGAGAAGACAGTACTTCTCTAAATTTATTATTGTATTTATTTTCTATTATATATAAAAGCATATGATTAAGAGGGATTTAATGATGATTAGAGTAAGAGGAACCTTACTCATAAAAAAATTGATTTCTTCTAATAAGGATAGTAAAATGCAAAATATTATAGTAAAATGCAAAATATTGTAAAAAGTTGTTTTCATGTAATTATATTCACTAAATATATTGATGTATTGAGGTGTACACAAGAAGATAGTGAACCAAAAAGTGGTAACTAGTAACTAAATGCATTGAGGTGTACACAAGAAGATGGTAGACACCAAAAAGTGGCAAATGTGCATGCAGGAATGTGTGTGCGTTTCTGATTTGAATGGCTTGGAAATGGGTGATCAACTCCTTTTCCATATCCAAGTGGTCAGTTAGGCCAGCCTTGTTTTTTCTTGACCGAAATGATATCATTGAACCATTGACCTCTGGAAGAACTTTGTATTTTTTTCCATGTTTACAAAATGGCATGGGCATGTAAAATTCTAGAACTTCTCGGAAGGTCACCAATTCTAAGATTACTCTAATTCAAAAATGCTTAATTGTTGAGTTTTGATAGAATCCAGTATAATTTTGTAGGCATGTACACAAGACTACTAGAAAATCATTTCATGATAATTATAATTAACAAATATTGATTCAATGCTAATTTTTAAAAAGATTTCATAACTCTAACATGAAAACTATAAAATTATATATTACAAAAAGTCATATAATAAAATAATTAAAAAATACAATCATCATAAAAATTAAATATATTAAAAATAAATTATAAAAATATTAATATAATAAAAAATAAAATATTAAATATAAATAAATCCATATTTTTAAATATGATTACAAAATATAAAACTAAAATAAAATAAATTTAAGCGTAACACATTACATAATATTAACATTACAATAAATTAAAATGTTGTATGCTCGATGGTTATATCAACGATGGCACTTGACGAATCTATTGTGGATCATACGATTCCATAAAATTATTTATTTCGTGCTCTTCAAATAAAAACCTCATATTGCATTCAGGGAGTCATTTTGCAGCCTCAGCTGACAGTCTGAACGCTAAATTTGCAGATTCGGGCAGAGAGGGGGTGGTTAGCTCCTCGAGGATCACGAAAGGCCAATTTTATATTCATGGAATCAAGCAGAAGTCGGCTGTTTTGAATTTCCTAACTTCTCTGATTCCTTGGTGATATCACTCTTAGGAGAGAATATGGTTAACAATATGCATCTCTCTCAATATAAAAAAAAAAAAAAGTGACTTAGTCTAACATGATTTTTTTTTATTTTTAATTGTTTTTTAGAAATTTGTTGAGAAATTGTTAAATCTATAGATTTGAGTGAATAAGTTTGTTTAGGGATTTTACACATTCAGAAATACAATTTAAGTAACAAAAAAATGTGATTTCATCCAAATTTATAGATTTGAGTGGATAAGTTTGTTGAGGGATTTTATACATTCAGAAATACAATTTAAGTAACAAAAAATTATGATTTCACCCAAACTTATATATGATGTTTCCAATCAAAAATATCAAAACTTAAAACCTTTAGACAAGGTAGATTCAATATATTGTAGGGTTTCAATATATTTTAACTCAAATTAAATTTAAATGTTTAAGTCTATACAAATATTAAACACTTTTTTCTCAAAAACTATAATCAATGTTTGAAGGACACTTTATCCTAGACATTTTGCTTTCACTTTGACTTCACTCTCTAGTTTTTTGGCTATCATGCTCAAATCACCATAAACCAACAAATGAGAGACTCTTCTAGAACATCAAAGATACTAACTATGCTAATGTTTTTTGTTTCAGACATGGGTGGATTATAGGGACAATCATGGCCACTTACAAGAGAAGAAGTGACAAGGAGCCAGTCGTCAAAATTGTCTCAAAGAAAGAGGAGGAGGAGGAAGGAACCAATGTCCTAGGTCCCATTTATGATGACATTATGTGCATTGTGGATAAAAGTGTATCTTACCAGTGGGGCGAAATATATTAGATGTTTCAAAATGAGTCCTTCCCTAACTTACCATAGGGTGACCAAGACTTGGGCATCTATCAAACGATCAAGCATTCCAAACATCACATGATAGTCGCTCATGCAACTATATTCCCATGCACTAATACCATATCCTAGATTATCCAACATACTAATGTTGATAACAAACTTATAAGGGACTCCCAGGGGAAATTTATCTCTTCTTTCGGTCCATTAGTTCTCTTGGCATGCTACAAACTTCCCAATGAAGAGATTGAACTCACAAAAGATTGGATGACTCATTTCTCCTTGTATGTCAAGGAGGTTATGAAGAACTGGTGGATCCTAGATAAACACTTCAATACTAGACAAGTCGATGACTACTCCACCAAGATGTTGAGGAACCCATACCAATGTATAGCAACTACGTTATGCAGATTCTATGGAGAAGTTGATGCTAATATTTTCAAGGTATCATGGATCTTTCTTATACACTACATCAAAATAATGGGACACATATTCTAGAAACTACGTCAGCTGCAAAGCACATAGTCCTAGGAAAACATCCAAATTTTCACATGTCCTCTTATTTATTGATGTGGTATGTATGGTACATGACTTGACAAATGTGGGCTAGCAATGGCAATTAGATGGTCCAGATTTATGTAGGAACATAATGAAATATATAAATACACATAAACATAGAGATGCAGCGGAAATAAGACTTCATTTCATTAATAACAAATGACTGAAAAATGCTTACAGACAGAATGGAAATAAACTAGCTAGGGTGCTGGTATCTTATCTCTGAGAAGAGATGTGGCGACTACTGGCCTCTGAACTCCCTGTTACAATGAGGCTCGAAGGCCTATATATTATTGAGAAACAATGGAAAACCCTAAACATCCAAAAACCTAACCCTAGGAGATGAAACGCTAGAATATGGGCCCCATTGGGGTAAATTGGTACATCAATTTCCCGGGGTCGTAACTTTGGCATATTATCTCCATTTGACACACATGATACATCGTTAGAAATATCTATCCGAGGACTACACTACCGATAGAAAATATCGAGTTCGGAATGGAATCATATTCACCGGACTCGATATTCATGCCCAAAAATCATCGTTTAGGGCCTCAAATCAGCTCCGGAAGTTCAGGACCCGAAGAACTGCTAAAAATAGTAAATTGTGCTACAATTAAGGAAACTAAAAAATTGAAAGAAACAATGGTGTGGGTCCAAGTGGAATAGGCGGGTGGCCACCAATATCCACTTGGATCATTAGGTGACCCTCAAATTCACGTCTACTGCCAATATTTGTGGGAACACAAATATAACACCCACTATCACAAGATATGTGAAAAGTTCCTCATTCCCTTATACCAATTACTATTTTGTGTCCCAATTACATGCATGTCAAGACAAGGAAATCATTACAATTGGAA
>SNQJ01S0042306.1:9388-35159 GCA_010110895.2 Picea sitchensis | reverse complement strand
CATTCATATGCCACCCAATGATTTTAATTCCTATAACCAACTTCACACCAAGAAGGCACTAACTCCTTCCATTTCAGAGCCCTACATTCCAACCTCCTTCATCATGAATTTCATCTTCCCAAAGTTGAGGTGAATAAATTTGATGACTCAGATCCCATGGACTATGTCACTCAAATGGAACATTACTTCTCCTTGCATGGAATTACTAATGACCTGACCAAACCTCACATCAGTGTCCTTTATTTGGATCCTGAATGGTGCAAATGGCATAAAAATTCACACCGAGGGTATCTTGCTTGGACCTAGTTTGTTGCAGACCTTTATGGATGCTTTAACACTGACACACATCATTTGATCCATTTTACTAAGCTTAAACAATATCGTATGGTGGAAGAATACATTTTTTATTTTGAACAGTTCCCTTTTCAAACTAATGGAATGTTTGATACCTTCTTCAATGAATGCTTTTATTGGTGGCCTCAAGGATGACATATGAGTTCATGTCCTCATGGTTCTCCCCCAGACCTGGCTTGCAACTACTCAATGTGACAAGGAATCTCAATAGGTCATCTCTTCCAAAATCATAAATCCCTCATTTATTCTCCATTCCTAACCCTTCAATATTTCCCCTCCTTCCACTCCTCCTAAGATCCAAAAATTGACCAAGGCCGAAATGACTAAATGTGAGCTTAAGGGTATTTATTATAACTGTGATGAAAAATATTTTCCAAGGCACAAGTGTAAGAAGAAATATATTTTTATGGATGTGTCTAAGGACGCGTCTAAAGAGGATGGAGATGTTACCCCTTCCAAAGCACTAACTCAATATGATGATCCTACATGGGGGCTCCACCTTGTTGACCAATATATTATCATGTTCATTCATAAAGTGGGATTTTAAATTGTGAAAAATAAAGTAAATATATTATAGGTATTAGGGGGTGCGGATGTGAGGTATAAGGGGGTTTATAGATATTGGAGGGTATAGAAAAGAGTATCTAGTAAAAACATGGGTTTATTGTATTTGAAAGATGTATTGGGAGGGGGGTTCAACAAAAGGATTTTTGAATTTATTTATCAATATCTATTGAAATTAGGGGTGGTCTTTAACATCCCATGAAAGAAGGTGCTATGCCACAAGTTCACTAAGTGAAAACTCTATGAGATCCTATATTTCCCTCTAATCCACCATAAGTTGAACCGCTTATCTCTCTGAATGCTCTCACTGGTATCTTTTCTCCCCAAACTCTTAAGTTAATTGGGTATATCAAGAATCAGAAAGTCATTATCCTTGTCGACAGTGGAAACACCCACAATTTTATTCACTTCCCCATTGCTCAAGAGACCATGTTCTATATACATCCAGTCAGTAATGTTCGGATCATGATTGCTAATTGTATTTCTATGAAATGTGGGTGTCGTTGTGAACATGTGCACGTCCAATTTGGTTATTATCAATGGATATCCCGCATGTTTTCTATTGACATAGGTGGTTCAGAAATTGTTCTAGGTGTTGAATGGTTACACACACTCGGCCCCATCACCATGGACTTCAAGGAATTAACCATGTGTTTCCAACATGATGGAAAACAATACCACTTTCGAGGCATCACAACAAGCTCACCTGATATTATCAGTTCACATTGCATGAAGAAACTCCTCAAAAAAGGTAATTTTGGTATTATTTCCCAACTCCATGTTATTCAAGTAGTTCATACCCCCACCCATGGTTCATCTTGACATCCAGATTCTACTCTCCAAACAAAAATATGTTTTTGACAATCCCCATGGACTTCGTCCTTCCCTTGGACCCCATGATCATTTCATCCCACTTGTCCCTAGTACTCTTCCTCCCAATGTTCATCCTTATCATCACCACTTTTCCCCAAAAAAGAAATTGATAGAATTGCTCAAGAATCATTCATGGTAGGTGTCATCCGTTCAAGTACCAACTCTTACTCTTCTCCCATTGTCATGGTACTCAAGAAATAAGGTACATGGTGCATGTGCCCTATTTTTCGAGCCCTCAATAAAATTACTATAAAATATAAATTTCCCATTCCTATCATTGACGACCTTTTGGATGAAATAAGTGTTTCTTAGTTATTTACCAAAATTTATCTATGTTTTGGCTACCACCAGATATGTATGAAATAGGTCGATATTTAAAAAAAACTCTTTCAAACTCATGAAGGCCATTATGAGTTCTTGGTCATACCGTTCATCTTATGTAACAAACCATCCACTTTCCAAATCCTCATGAATCATGTCTTCCACCCCTTCCTATGTCAGTTTGTCCTAGTCCTCTTTTAAGATATTCGCATTTATAATAAAACTTGGAAATCCCATCTGGCCCATGTGGATCAAGTGTTTCATTTACTATCTCAACCCAAACTCTTTCTCAAATAGTCTAGATGTGATTTTGGAGCTCTATAGGTAGAGTACGTTGGCCATATTATTGGAAATAATGATTTTTGTGTGGATCAATAAAAATCAAAATCTATAAAGGATTGACCTCGTCCTAACACTCTTAAAATTTTGATAGGTTTTATGGGTTTATATGGATATTATCCCAAGTTCATTCAAAACTATGGAAAAATTATAGTTCCCCTCATTGCTCTCCTTAAAAAGAATTCTTTCAATTGGACTCTAGTTGTCGATCAATCCTTCCAATCCTTAAAAGAGGCTATGTTTACAACTTCTATTTTGGCACTCCTTAGATTCACTAAGACTTATGTTCTAGAATGTGATGCTTCTTGGAAAGGCATCGGGGTCGTTCTCATGCAATATGGAAGACCCTTGGATTTAACTAGCAAAAAACTCTCTTAACAACATTTGGGAAAATCCACCTATAAAAAAGAAATGTTAGCTAATCTACATGAGGTGGATCTCTGACATACTTACTTTTTTTTTTGTAAGCTCGGTGTCTATTCTATTAAAAATATAGTGAAGTAAAATACAGGAAAGAAAAAATAGAGATTTCCCTTAAGAGTGGACAAAGTTGGGCCTGCCCTTAATGGGAAACTAGGCATGGAATTATGCTTGCCCTTAAGGGGAAACCAAGCATACCCCAAAAAACTAAGTTTTAGTGGTTTGTGTGTCTTATGTCAGAAATCAGAGAAGCTTGCAAATAGATTTAAAAAACTCGAAAAAACCCGAGAAATGGTGCAGAGGTAGAGACATTAAAAGTGGGGACCATCCATGGGATTTAATTCGATGACTGGACAACCACCAAAGTCACTATCACTATCGTTGACTGAGATAGAGTTGTATGACGATGATTATTTGACTAGGAGGCTTTATTTTTTTATGCCTAAAACCTTCAACGTCCTATGCGTAACTGGGGCATGCGACGTGCTTTTCGTTCCTAGAACCATTGTTTTCGTTGAATCCGTTGTTGTCATCGAGTTGTGCATGCCTAGAGTTATCAACGTGCCACCCAAGCCTGGAGGAGTCACCTTAGCACTGATGCTAGGTGCCTCTAGAGGCATCGAGNACGAGAGTTGGGGGAGGTCGGAGAAAAGTGGGAAGGGTGGGTTGTGGGGGGAGTGGGGCAAGTGAGGTGAGCTAGAAGGGCTAGGGAAAAATACACTAGGGAGACTAACAAGAGCGCAGGTGAGGATATTTTTGACCACCCAGTATCTTCATCTATGCCTAGAGGTGTGATTAGATGCCGGGAGGGAGCCAAAGATCTCTTCTTCCCAGTCGTCGAGAAATTGTCGTAAGGAACCTAGAATAGAGCGATAAAATTCATCCTAGTTGGACAAGAAGGGTAGGTGAGGACCATAGGGTGTGCACCTACCAGGACCACTATGTCCCAAGGTGGGGGTGGTGCATCGACGAGGAAGCATGTGGGGGAAATTGGGAAAACTAGGCGTAGAGGAGAGTTTCCACCTAGCTCTGACCACAGAGGGAAATCGTCGGAGAGTTGAGAGCATTGTTGCAAGGGAGGCAAGGTGAGAATGAGGGGACTGAACAAAGGTGACCAAGGGAAGAGCACGAGGGAGGAGAGGGATAACTTTTGATGCCATTATGGTCATCAAACTATTGGAGAGTGGGAGCTCCAAAAGAATACAAACAACATGTGGGTGATGGGAAGGGGCCATGGGTGGAGTGAACGAGCTTTGCCTCAAGGGGGAGGGTAGCTAAGAAACATGAGGGGTGGGTGAGGTGGAATGCATACAGTCATCATGGCGCATGCTAGGAGAGGGGGTGGGGGTTGTTGTTTGGTCACCCTCATCCGGGGTGGTGGAGTCCTTGAGTGCTATGTCTATATAGGCCTGCCTAAAGGAGTTATTGGATAGATCCTCTATGTTAAATTACTGAAGGTCAACATTGTCTTTGAAGATTTCATTGCCTATTCTATATACTAGGGAGTTCACCTTGCTTCGTACATGGAATAAGGAGATGGAGTCCCCGAGATCTAGGAGTTGAGAAATATGATGAAGGCCCTAGTCCAAGTGCCAAATGGGAGAGAATTTTGATCTCTGAGAGCCATTTTGCATGCGAATAGCCAGAGAGATGATAAGGTGAGAGTCTTCTTCAATTAAAATAGGGAAGAGTGTATGGCAATTCTAAGTCAATGGAGGAGACTTGAGAGTTATATTGCATTGTTCTTGTCGTGCCTGATGTTCCCGTAATAAATATGAACAATTCCCACCTTGTTATTTCTAAAAACACCTCCAAAACCCACAGGCCCAGGATTACCTTTTAAGGCACCATCAAAATTGAGTTTGAGGAAACCAGAGGGAGTGGGGCACCAATGATCTGGACTATGGGGGGCCCTCGTGCGGGGNGGGGGGGGGCTCCCAAGAGTGTCAGGGTGGATGTCCCAATGTTGAAGTAGTAATGCTTCATAAGTCAGAGCTTTGAATTCAAGGTCAGACCAGTAATGGAGAAGGATTATCTCTAGCAGTTATGTTTTGTATATGGTCCAGAGGGATTCTTTAGAAGAAGATTTATCTTTGGAAATGCGTCGACTGCGCTCTTTCCATATGTTCCAAACTAGGAATATCAGGAGAAAATTCCAAAGGCGGTTGAGTATTGGGTTTTGATAGGGACTGTCAACCCAATTTTTTAGGGTATGAGTGATTTCACCATGAATTCGATTAGAAATCCTGCAGAGAATTTATGATTTGTCCCATAAATTGTTGGAGAAGGTGCAGTTGTTAAGTAGATAATCTATGGATTATTCATTGTTGTTGCATAGAGAAAATCTTGAGGGGCCAGAGAATCCTCTTTTGAGGATGTTTTCCTAGGTGAGGATGCGCCTATGAAGAACTTGCTAAAGAAAAATTGAGATCTTTGGCCAAGTCTTTAGAGCCCAGAGCTTGGCCTAGCCTGGGTCTGGAGGATCAGGAATGGGAGGAGTGAGGAGTTGTTAGGATTATTTTATGGTGAAGCTTCCTATTGGAATATAACCCCATCCAAGATTTTCATTGTCCTGATTGATTTTGATTTTCTGATTACTGACAGCTTGCACGATTTGTGTTCGGATTTCTAGCTGTAGATGAGGGAAAGAAGTGTGGAGCAGTAGCCAGTGCCTGAAGTGTTGCGTATCTATGGTGTGCTAGTAGTCCTTGACCTTAGAATTTCCTTGGGGTGGAAGGTTATGTTTTCTTTCCAAGCTTGGAATTTGTTTCCGAGAATCCGACCAGAAGTTTGTTAGGGCCCCATTTCTGATTTCAAAAAAACTGTGTTGTTGGATGAGGTGGCATTAATGCTTTGTGGAGTTCCAAATGAGAGAGCCTTGGGTGGTAGGAGTGAATCATATTACGTTGTGAGGGTCCCTGTTTAGGGCGTATTTTTTGTACCAAACCTGCACCCAAGGAGTCGATGTGTTGGAGATCCAATTCCACCAGGTTTTAGCATTGAGAGTTTCATTTATTTTCGTAGGGTCCCTGAGGTTAAGGCCACCCATAATATTTGGTAAGATGATGGTGTCCCATTTGAACAGAGCCCATCTACAAGTGTTATTTCCTCCACTCCAGAGAAAGGTGCATTTTATTCTCCGTATGGAGCTGAGGACCCATTTGGGGGTAGCGAGAATAGATAAGAGATACACCAGCATTGTCTGCAGTGTATATTTTAAGAGAACAAGTCTCCCTATAAGATTGAGGGTTTTGGAAGTCCATGAGGAGATCCAATTAGTTAATTTGTCTATAAGTTCCTTCCAATTGGAGTGCTTGATGGTTGAGGTGATCAACGGAGCACCTAGATATTTGGAGGGGAGAGAGGAGGAAGCGAAGCCCAGGGTTCGAGAGATAGTTATTTGAGTGAGAGGGGGCATGTTGAAGAATAAGATGGGGGATTTTTCCAAGTTTATGGTGGCACCCGAGGAGTTCGAGAAGGTGTCAAGTAAGAGTTTGAGGGTGAGTGCCTCTTGAATAGAGGGTTGGGCTAGTAGAATGTTGTAATCCAAAAATCGTCGGTGAGTCATAGGTTGACTGTTGTGGAGATTCAAGCCTTCCAATGGCAGTGGCATTTTTTAACATTTAACTTAAGCCTTCAGCCATGAGGATAAAGAGAAAGGTAGAGAGGGGATATCCCTGATGGATTCCGTGGGAGGGGAGGAAGGTGGGGGAGAGATAGCCATTGAAAAGAACTAAAAATAAGGCAGAAGAGAGGAGGGAGAGGATCCATTGAACCCAATATTGACTGAAACCAAATCCAGGAGGGTCTTCTCAATGTACTCCAAGATGACGCGGTCAAAGGCTTTGGAAAGGTCTAGTTTGAGTAGCATGCCCAATGTATTAATGGATTTAAGAGAGTGAATGACTTAATGGGAGAGAATGATTCCATTTAGAATATGCATGCCCTCAACATAGCATGTTTTCTCAGGAGCGATAAGCAAGGGAAGAAGAGGCTTTAACCTGTTGGTTATGACTTTAGTGATGATATTATAGATAACATTGCAAAGAGATATGGGTCAATACTTACTTGGGACAACAACATTTTCCTCTTTTGGGATCAAGGTGAGGAAGGTGGTATTCAGGGTAGGGAGGACCCACTAATGGTTGCATGATTCCTCCACAATGTCGATAATGTCTATCATGAGTATATCCCAACAGGCGTGGAAGAAGTTGATTGTGAAACCATCCGGTTGAGGGGTTGTATCTTCTTTCATTTTCCTAAAAGCAACATCCACCTCTTGAAGAGTGATTGGATGCATGAGGAAATCATTGTGTTGATTAGTGACTATGTTGGGGATGTGGGAAGTAACCTTGAGGATGGAATTCCCCCTAGAGAAATTATCCTCCATGAGAAGATCAGTGTAGTAGGAGACGAGCTCTGTATCAATGTCCTTATGGTTTTCAAGCCTGGTTTCATCTTCCATTTTAAGGCTGGATATTTTGTTGTGCATTTTGTGTTGGATAGTATATCAGTGAAAGAAATAAGTATTGCGCTCACCCTCTTTCAGCTAGGAGATTCTGGATTTTTGTTTTCATAGAATTTCTTTTTGTTTACTTCTTTCTTCCATTTGGGACTAAAGCGTTTTTTCTTTATTTTCAAGAGTGGTTGAGTGACCTTCAAGGATGATCTGTTGCTGAAGGGACTCCATATCCTTTTATAGAGTGGTTTTGTATGAGAAGATGTTCCCAAAAGTCATTTTATTCCACTCCTTTAGATGTTGCTTTATCCCTTTTAGGTTTTTTTGGAACCTGTACATTTTGGTGCGGGGGGCGGGGGGGTGGTCGACCACCAATGTTGGATCATGGGTTTGAAGGTAGGGATTGATAGCCAAAAATTTTCCAATATGAAGGGGCGGTAGTGGTTCTTGTCTTTTTGGTGCCAGTGAAGGAAAATAGGCCAATGGTCGGAGCCTGAGGAGGGGAGGATGGAGGAGGAAAGCTCATCCCCGGATGTTGTAATATCTTCAGAGACTAGAAACCTATAGAGGCATGAGGTGACATGGGAGATACCTACACGTCATTTTTTCTAGGTGTAGATTCCATTAGTGGGTTCCATATCTACCAGTTCATTATTTTCAATGAAGTTTTTAAAGTTGTTGTCCTCCTGTGTGAGAGTGCGGTGCCCACCTTTTTTCCTGAATATTGGTGATGAGGTTTAATTATTTGTCGAGAATCTAGTTCTGTATGGTCTTTTATTGCTTGTATCAGTCAAGAAAATTGAGGAGATTGGTTTTTTTATCAACAGATTGAGGTCCATAAACAGTGGTGATAAATCCATGCATGTCTGTGCCAATGAGGTGGTAGGAAGATGAGATGAAGTTTTTGGTGGTGGTGAATTCATTAAGAGTGATGGTTGTAGGATCCCAATCTATTGCAAGTCCTCCTGGGGCCCTGGCCACATCCACTACAATGGAGTTGTTGTTTTTCTAGAGATGAGAGAGCAAGGTCTGAAGAGTTTTGCTAGTGCTTTTTGTTTCTTGAATCATGAGGGTAGTGGGTTTTTCTTGTTGGATTGCTTCAGATCATTTTGTGTTTGTTGAGACTGTTTATGCTCCTAAAATTCCAAGAGATTACTTTCATTGGGAACCTTGAGTATCGGAGGAAAATAATTCAGTGAGTTGGGTGTATTTACGTGACTCTACTAACCTGGAACCCAAGGAGGCAATTTCTTGAAGGTATATCTTGCACCCATGCTTCTTGAGATCTTTGATTGCCTTTCTCAGATTGGTTGGACAGTTTTTTTGTATCCCCAGCTGGCCACATAGTTTGTCTTTATGGAGGACTTCCTTGAGGAGGTGGACCTTCTTAGGAGTTATCGTATGGAAAGCATGTTTTTTGCATATATCTTCTAGTCCTAGGAGATCTAACTCACCCAAATCTAGATCTCCCATGTCTTCATCCATTAGCATATCTAGGTCCTAACTAGTGGAAAAGGTCAGGCTCTCTAAGGGCAGCGTTCAGGATGGATTAGGTAGGGGAATGATTGAGTCAGGTGAGGGATCTAAGGTGGGAGTGCTTTCCTAATTGTGCATGGGTTCCTGGTGCTAATTTCTGGGGTCTGGTTGGGCGTCTTCTTCATTGTGATCTTCCCTGGGAAGTTGCTTGGCCAGGACTTGAAAGTTATTGCTTGTAGACGGATCTTTGGATTTGGTTGCAGTGTGGATTTTTTGGGTGATTCTTCGTCGGGTGGGGATTGTTTGGAATCCTTCTTCATCCGAGAGAGCTGCGTCTTTTAGAGTTGTAGTTTTCTTGTTTTGAGGGAAGTCTCTAAAGAGGTTCCCATGTTCATGACATTTGCGACATATGAACGGTACATGCTCATATTCTAGGGTTTGGATCGATTTTGTATCTTCACGCGCAAGATAAATAAAGTCTGGAAGGGATTTGTCGATGTGCATGTAGACGCAAATCCTAAAATAGGAAATGTGCTTGTTGGTTTTAGTTTTCTCTACTATTTTGATGAAGTTTCCCAGAGTGTTACCAATGTCTTTGAGGGTTTCGTCATCCCAGTAGTCCTGAGGTAGCGAGTAGATCCTAATCCACATGGGCGCCCAGGTGAAGTCTTGTTTGTCTGGATTGAAGCCTTATGTCCAGTTCTGAAGGTATAAGCCTATGGAATTGAAGAAGTAGGGGCCTCCTTCTAGAATTCAATCTATGTCGTCCAGTCGCGTAAAGATGATGGTAAAGAATTGTTTTGAGCCCAGTTGGATGTCAAAGTGGGATTTGGATTTCCATTTTTCCACGATCCAGCTAAGAAGCACATGTTCCGTCGACCATCTTCTAATAAATTTTCAAATGAGAGCATATGTTCTCATGTGTTTGATTCTAGCATTGATGCGAGCTGGCGGAAGCTCAATCCTTGGTCGACTTGTTGATTTGGGTATGAAGGTGTTGATTTTGATGGCTTCCAGGGAAGAATGGTTCATGGACAGCTTTACAGGTACCGAACATTCAGTTGTGTTGAGGTCAGGCTGGTTTTCTTAGGCATTTTCCTAGGCAGGAGGAATTTCATAAGCATGGTCCAGAGAAATCCTTAGGGGTTCGTTTAAGAATTCTTTGTAGGAAAGGGAGGAGCCCTCGACTCCTCCCTTGGGGGAGGCCATGAAGGTCTGGAACTAGAGGCTAGCAATAGAGAGGACCTGGTTGAAGGTGAGGGTGAGCATGGGAAAACATAGAGTTGTTTTTATTAAGTTAATTGTAGAATTCTATTTAATATTTTCATTTCTTGTTTATATTTAATTTGCTTTAGAAAAATATGTTTCCACTATGTTCATAAGCATTCCATTTACACAAGCCTCTTACCTTTTATAGCTACCATATTAGTTTTTTGAAGTTTGTGTGTGAGTATTTGAATATGATTAATTTCAACTATGATGAAATGATTGTATAGCTTGTGTCTCACTAACAAAGCATGTGAGGGAACAACTATAACCCAAAATAAGAAGTTTCCACTAGTAAAACCAAAAACACAACCAAAGTAGTTTTATTTGCTTTCAATTCGTCATTTTCATAGGTTAGATTTTGACTTTGAGTGAGCTTAATTTTAATTAGGAATGAATTGGTTGTATATTTTTTGTCTCACTTCCATAAAAATGAAAGGGAACCTTTGTAACTTGTAACCATAATTAGCCATCAATCAGACCAAGACACAATCAAAGTAGTTCTCTCTAATTTTGGTTTTTCAATTCAATGATTTAAAAGTTTTATTTTGAGTAGAGTAAATTGTTATTTAAGTAGGAATATTATAAACCAATCAATATCGAGGCTCATGATTCTGTGCATACAACATTTTTTCCTCATAAGTTCAAGCCGAACCCTAGGTTGATAATTAAATGAATCCTTAGAATAATTGTTATTATGAACAACATATTTTAGTGTTGTCACAAATATTAAAAGGGGAATTTTTGATTGGTTAAATGTTAGGTGATGCAACTTAAATCCCATAGTATATTCCCTTTTCTTTTCCAAATTGTGAGACTTTAAAATGATTTAAAAAATATATATTTCTAAGTGGTCAATTTAGTAGGATCTGACATTGCATTCAGTTAAACTATGATAATGGATCTGACATTGCATTCAGTTAAACTATGATAATGGATCTGACATTGCATATTCACTGCAGTCAATCTTTGTAAGATGGAATGATCAACTTCATTCCAGTTGAGCTTGTCAATGCAATTGATGCCTCCTCATATCCATTTTTCATGCCCATACACAAATCACCATGTTCATTCCCATGTAAAAATCATTCTCTTTGTGGCCATTTACATGCCTATTTGAAAATCACACCAGAACCATAAATAAGAGATCAATAGATCCAAAAAGAATGCTCTTATTTAAGATTTGAATCTACTTTGTTATATACTAGAGAAGAGTCCAAGAAGAAGAACCTTCTTCCTTTGGAGGGGCTCGTCCACTAGGGTGTTCTTTCTAGTATTAAGACTAAACACAACCTAGAGCAATGCTAAGGCTTCCATGTTATTTTTGTGTTGAAGGTTGCAGGAAGAATATCGAGCATCCCCATGAAAAAATATTGAAATACTTTCATATTCTACAGACTCACTACAAGCTCCTAATATGGATCTAGAGTGAGAAATCTCTTGATACTCTATGTTTACAGTGAATAAAACATGGGGTAAATAATACTTGGAATAAGAATGAGGAGTGTGTAATTATTGTATCCTTCGACTCATACACTTACAAGGGTTCCATGTGCATGAAAGCGAACTAGAAAACATGTTATGGGGAATGTTTTGCTACTCTAATCTCACCATCCCCTAAATTTGATTAAGTAAAGACCCAATGAACTTATTGAACTCACATTGAATACCGTCAGGATCTTCAACTTCTTTATTTCAAGAGGCAGGAAAATCGTAGGGGAACCCAAGGTGGACATCGCTCTATTCGAACCTTTTCTTTAGGAAACAAAAGTAACACACACATAATCAATATATTGTCACGTACCCAGAAACTAGTAGGTCAGGCCAGGCTACTTCCATAACACCCTTTAATATGCTTTGTCACCAATCTGAGATGTTTACAACTACCACCACAGGCTGAGTGTGCCCACCACACCCCAAGAATGCACTTCTTGAGCTAATTCGAATTATGATACCAAATAACTGAATAAAAAATGGAAGAATGCATGCATTAATCAAGATTCAGGTTAAACTATGAAATACTTGATCAATATGCCATGCACAACATAAACAACAAGCACGCACATTACAATTACATAATCTTAGAGATAATAATTAATAAACAACGAAATAAATATACAAGTAGAGAAACACATGACAAATAACACTTATCTTTAACAATAAAATAAATCTGATCATCATAGTCTCAAATATTTTTTGGAACAAAGAATTGCATCCTCTTAGAAACATAAATGGGTATTTCTATCCATCCTCTGAGGAACAATAAATTTCATCCATAGAAATAGCTATTTCTATGGACTTCATTTTCTGGATGGATATTTCTATGGGCTTCATTGTCGGATTACCCAAATATAGCAATAAATCAAGAATTATGGTTGTCGTGGACCACCTTTCCAAATATGCTCATTTATGTTCCCTCCGACACCCATTCACAACATCCACAATGGCTCAAATTTTCATGGATAATATCTTCAAAATCCATGGCATGCCTCACTCTATTGTCTCAAACCATAATCCAAATTTCACAAGAAACTTTTGGAAATAATTTTTCAAGCTCCAGGGAACCCAATTGCATCTTAGCACAACCTATCATACCCATACTAATTTATTCATAATTAATGTACTTATATCCCACTCACTTCACCGACATAGACCATGTGTGGAATTATATTTCTTGTCTCTATCTCAGTTTTTTCTATGATTTTTTCATAGAGCTCTATGTCTTATGGAGACTTCCAAGCCTCATGCCTCTACCTTGCACATGGAATTTTCTTCTTATCCTGATGAGAAAGGTCCCCTCTCATTGTATGCTATACACATAAAATACCAACAACCCTCTGTCACAAAGAACTTAGTATAGCTCAAATTTGTTGTAGAGGTCAAGGCTTCAATGACACTGATGGAACAGATGCCCACGTTTTCCATGGTATGGGAATCTCAACCTCTAGGATAAATTGATAGAATGTGTTATTCATAATTTTTTTGGATAAGAGATTAACACTTCATAGACTTATGAGGACACCTATACAATCCAAGAACATAGTTTGGTGTCATACCAATCCTAATGATCATTTTGGGTAAGATATCAAATGAATATTCAAATGAAATGAATAATTCGTCAAGTGTTGTGTAATACACCATAAAAATGGTTTATGGCTGACTTTCCCATGCACCTTACCACTATAATAAAAAAAATTCTATTGTCCTCCAAACATCAAATAACACAGATGTTTTTGTAATGTATTTGATGCAAAAAACAAACAGAATACTAGTGCATAATCAAATGAATGACTGACACATTGTAATGGAATCTCTCACTTTAACCATTGATATTGCTTGAGAGGGGCATTGACTTATTCGGAGATGATATACATAATAATTCCAGTTCATACACCTCAAGTGTATGGATGGATATTTCAAAACCAATATGTGTCCTTTAGGGACTGTGTGTGGGGCAGGCTCACTCGATGTTCGACGAGAATTCTAGCAGTGATGAATAGAATCCTTCCAACATTCTCATGGATTCCTAGAGAATTTTTTTTACCATGTACAAGTGTCGACTAGAGACAAAGAAATGTATAGACTCCAAGGATGAATAATGGAATGGTCTGACATCAATTAGATTCTTTGAGTCACATCAGAACTAGGTTTAGGACGTTAGAACATTTAGATGATAAAACCATGCATTTTATATGCTCAGAAATTAGGGTTAGTCCTTTTTTTCACAGTGTATCTAGCTATTGCAGCATATGTGTGTTCACTCCCATCATAAGAGTTCACTCTCAAATATGAATCTAGCAAGAATACTAGCATTGGGTCTCTCCGCACTCTAGGGTTCACACGCAAGCCGTGGTCACATTGAGCACCAGGAAAATGAAGTGTGGGTTCTCTCATACAATGAAATGAATTAGTGGGAAATTGAGATAGAAAATAATAAAAGAAGACTGTGACCAGCTGTTAGGTTAGAATTGTGGTCACTTACACAACAATTATAATGATATATGTAACGTAAAACACTACATAATGACTCCGCTATGGAGAAAATGACCCAACAAGGATTGGATACACCTAACAAGAGAGGAAAACGACCCTCTAATGGTTTTATATGCCTAACAAAGAAAAATAGTGCGTGACCACTTCAATACAATAGCCATACAATAAATTAAGCCTCCTAGGAGAGAGAAAAACTAATTTAGCATGTATTTCCAACAACTCTATATGGAGGGCCATGGATTTGTCTTCATCTAGTTCACTCAATTGTGTAGAAAAATTGACAATTGGATTTGATAGCCACCACCACTAAGATTCTCCAGAAATACTTCACACCCAAAACAAATTGTGCAACAAACTACTCATACTCTCAACAATTATAAACAAGATGCAAAGCAATGATTAATGGATTGCCAATAAGTTTAAATAAAAATATACATGAAAATTTAAACCAGTAAACTACTCATCACACAAGGGAAAACAAAACACATTAAGGCATGATTTTTACCCCAGAACCTAATTGGGAAAACTAGTTTTGAATGGTGATCAATATTCCCCTTTCAAAAAATTTGGACATAGAGCTCTCCTCCTCCTCCTCCTTTGTTTCTATCTCTCCTTGGACAAATTATGTCACTTGGAATGGAGATGTAGACAACTCTTCTTCTTATTTAATCTTCCCTCTCCACACCTTTCTCTTGGTTATGGGGTTTATGGGGTGAAACTCTGGATGAAGTCACCAACACTTTGCTTCCTAGTGACCACTCAAATTGTAGTGGTGGAAAAATTTATTCTTGTTGGTACAAGGAATTCTTGAGATACTCCTCTCAATGTTCCTTTGTATATGATATTGGATTGGAAAAGCCTTCTTGTCATTCCTCCTCTCGAAGCAATCCATCCTATG
The DNA here is from genome assembly GCA_010110895.2 of Picea sitchensis. Classification (NCBI taxonomy): domain Eukaryota; kingdom Viridiplantae; phylum Streptophyta; class Pinopsida; order Pinales; family Pinaceae; genus Picea; species Picea sitchensis. The sequence continues at coordinate 20,196 of SNQJ01S0042306.1, read as the reverse complement.
GAATTTGGCTTACTTCTCCCAGCAAGATGCCTCAAGATGGCCTTTCTTTACACAATGTGACCATGCCTATGCATACCAACAATTGTCTATGGTATGGTCTCTTTTCTTGCACCAATTACACATGATAAATGTCGTGTTTGACATAGACTCCATGGTATTCTTCTTCTTCTTTATGGTCTCTTTTCTTGCACCAATGACAAATGAGAAATGTTTTGTTTGACATAGACCCCATGGTCTTCTTCTTCTTCTTTCTCTCGTGTTGATTGGTTTGCTTCATTTTTATGAGTGCAAGTGTAGGATCATATTATCAACTCTCCTCATTGTTTCTCTCCTTCAGTCTATGACAAGAAGGTGGAGGTGGTAGTGGGTCGCAACCTTCATTTACCATTGTTTCTCCTTATCCTATAAGCAATACAACTCCGTCATGTTGTTTTCCTTCATGAAAATGGTCTTCATGGTGATGTAATTTTCACTTCAACCATGAAATCCTAATCCTTCATCCTTGGCCCTTAGCATAGCTATAATGGGGCTCAATATGCCTTGTCTCATCTTTCCTAGCCCTTGTCCATCGTAACCCATTTTCCTTAGAATTTTAGAGCCAATTCCCTTGGTATTCTTCTCAAATTCACTAAGTTGATCTTAATTAATGCATATGGAATATGAGCCTATTAAAATGATTTCATTCATGGTGTTGGTTGATCTAGTGGCAACATATGGTGGCCCTATTTTCTGGTTCTCCTAGATAGCTACTTGGAGCTTCTTCAAGTCCTCCTCCTTATTTTCCAACTCTTGTTTCAGTTATGCCAACATATAAGTGAGCATGTCTTCCTTCCATATATATAATTGGATGACCTTATCACCAAGGTGTATAAGATATGCTATGTGCCTATCCTAATCTATCATAACTGCTATGAGGGTGTCTTGACATTCTTCAAAATTCTTCTTAAGTGATTAAAACAATTTGGTTAAAGTATCCATGTGTTTTTTTGTCCCTCTGATCCTATTGATGAACATATGAACATGCTCCTTTAAGCTCTTGTTCTCTTCTCGAAGCTAAGCATCGTTGGCTCATAGGTATTCCAACTTATCTCTACTTGCATCTTTACCCATGTTGAGATCTGTAATATTTTATTCACATTTCTTGATGAAGTGTCTCAGTCTAGGATGTAATTTCTCTAATACCATCTAATCAGTAATCAAGGGACTTCTATTCCACTCACTTCACCAACATGGACTCTGTCAAAAATTATGTTTCTTATCTCTATCTCATTTTAGTCCTCTACCCTCCACATGGAACTTTATTCTTCTCCTAATGAGAAAGGTCCCCACTCAATGTATCCTTTACACATCAAATACTAAAAATGTCTATGAAAAATAGAGAAATAAAAAAATCAACTCCCTACAACCCCCTCTCACTGAGAACTTAGTATAGATAAAATATGGTGTAGATCTCACTAAGAACTTAGTATAGATAAAATATTGTGTAGATGTCAAGGCTTCAATGAAACCAATGTAATAGATTCCTACTTTTTCCAAGGTATGGGAATCACATTCTCTCAGATAAATTGATAAATGTGTTACTGATAAATTTTCTTGATAAGATATTAACACTTCATGGACTTATGAGGACACCTTTGGAATCTAAGAATCAAATTCAACATCATACCAATCCTAAGAATGCAGTTCAACACCTGATCTGTCGGATCTCAACTTTAGTGCATTAAAAGTTTTAAAGAATGTGTTTAATAAGTTTGCTTAACACGTGAAATAGCATTAACATAATTAAATGAAATCTATAAACTAAAATGAAAGCAAACTGAATAGAAAGAGAATCAGAAAATGAGAGTCACAAACAGAAGTTGATAACAGAGTTCACCCACTTTACTAGGCTACGTCTTCGGGTCCCTCTCCAATGGGTACCAATCCAATTAATGGCTTAAAAATGGTACATATGGTTCTGGAATCTCTGCAAATCAACTTCAGCAGCTTTGGAACAGAATGCTGGACAAAAGCCTTCAAGACCTCCTCTCTTGAAAATTACAAATTAACCTTCAAAAAGGCAAAGAAAGCCAAATAATACAGAGAAACAATCGACTTTAACAATAGAAGCATCTGAACATTATACAACAAAACGCTCCCTGGTGCACTGGCTAAAACCTCTGGTTATAAAGTTGCAAGTCGAGAGTTCAATCCCGACTTTGGAGCATTTTATTTCATCTCTACGAGATTTTGATAACAAAAGGATAAAATGTTGAACTCTAAACATGGTTGAACCTCTGGATTTAGTGGCTAGTATCATGATGATAAGTCTTAGTGGGAGGATATATCACGGGTTCGACTCGCCTGCTTTACTCATTTTGGAATATACAAATGTTATTTTTATATCATAGTTATAACCATATGCTATATTCTTCAAAACTGAACCATATGTTATCCATCCACTAAGTTTTTTAACCAAACTCTGATGTTGCATATACCATATATGGTATTGCAAACCCCGCGAGCTGTACGTCTCATCCACTTGCCAACTGTTACAACTAGGCTGTACACATCACATATTATCCACTTGCCTAATGTTGTGAAGGTTCTGTTACATATATATTATACCCGCCAAAATGTTGCAACAGTTGTACCAAATGTTATATCCGCCATTCATTGAACCATATTAGAACTCCGCTATATATGTGATACGCCAAATGGAAACTCCGCCAAAACGTTGACTAACCATTGATGATGCTCCACATTTGATGTCCCACCAAATCAAGCGTTGCACCGAATGGTATAACTGCCAGATGTTACAATAAACTGTGCACCAAACCATCCACCAAATGTTGCAACCGCCCGATGTTACAACTAACCGTTTAAACAAACTGCGCACCCCATGCTTTAACTGCTAGATGTTCCACTTAATCGTGCACCCATTCACAAATATTAATGAATGTTGGTCGAGCCTTGCAATATGACTATGCCTCATTTAACATACCCGCCAAAACCAAACCTGGGCATTGCATTGCCATTCCACTGCCAAGTCAACACCTTCTTTTAACTGTGTCTTTGACATTCCCGAACTGTCGCACTTGAACTTCATTCAGCCATAACTTCTTCATACGAAGTCCAATTGAAGCGATTTCAGTGTCGATGGAAATGTCTCGACGAATTCTTTTCCATTGTACCATATTCTCTTGATTTTGGATCAGTATAACTTTGAAGACGAATGACCCCCTAGATCATTCCTCCCCATTGGAGAGCTTTTGGACCTCCAAAATCCTGGATCACCTTGCAGGTAAGTGAGGGTACAACTTCCTCACCTTTCCAATCTCCATACATCCTTTCTTACTCAGAATCTGCATATTCGTCTCCTTTTCCATGACCAAAGGAGGTTCATACCATTTAAACTTCTTTGCATATACAACTGTATTCATTTGCATAAATGGAGATAAGCTCAAACATAAAGAGTGTTTACGCTTCTTTTCAAAGATCTCAAAATGATCATCAACAAAATTGAGCTTTTTACCTTTCAATCTTCCCTTGGTGATCTGCAACCAAACTTGCTTTTCAACTTCAAACGGATGATGATTTTCATGTCCGGCTTTGCAAATTGTCCGGCTCTTCTCCTGTTGTTCTTGTACTATATGCTGCACTATTTTCTTTGCATCATGATGTCCACCTCTCACATCGTTTGTGCCGAAAGAATAGTCCACATGTGACTTCAATAGATAACAAAAACAAGTCTCAAAAGGAGATTTAATGCACTGCATGTGCTGCAACTGTTCACCCCAAACCTTAGGATGTTCATCACAATAATTATGGAGAGATTGAATAACTGTTCTACTTACTACCCATGTTTGTCCAATAACATGTGGATAATACATTGTGCTCCTTTCAAGATTAGTGTCCCTAAGGCTCCATAAAACTAACCAAAATTGCCCCAATATTCAGAAGTGTCGAACATGTACAATAGTCATAGGAAGCCCAACATGAACATCAATATACTGAAAGCACAAACTAATTGGTAGTCCCCCATCAAAGTCCCTTACAACATCTTTACAAGGATGAGATGAAGAATGAATAGGTGTGTACAATCCCAACCCTTTATCAATAGCATTTCACATCACACAATTTCTTACATAATCATGAACAGTCTTTTGAATAACCATCCGATTCATGCCAAGATTTGAAAGAGGCATGCTTTGTTGCAACTGCACTTTAGGTTGTACATCTCTAGTAAGTGATAGTCTTTTAGGTCCCTATAACAAAGCACCATACTCGGGAACACTTTTAATTAATTCAATTCCATGTTCCATATTACCACTTTCCAATGATTCACATTTAACCGCCATTAATGCAAACTTTCTACTAGCATTCACTATCATTTTCATTTGACTTGTAGTGACTAATGCTAGATTTGTTTTCATATGATGTGCACGAACAATGTATTCCACACCATCTTTAAAGAGATGATATTTTTTCTGCTCTCTATAAAAGACTGCTTTCCGGTCATACAAATATGGACTCCCAAGTACAATTCCACAAATGTCAAGTGGTACTACATCCAATTCTACCTCATTCATAAACTTATCAGTGATTGCAAATTTCAAAACACATTTCTTTGTAACTTGCAATTGTGTATCATTAGTAACCCAACCAAATAGGGTTTTTCATGAGGCATAGTAATTAAATGCAAAATCTTAACCACTTCTTCTGATATCAAATTTACTTGTGAAGCACTATCAAACAATGTATCAATCTTTGTATGATTTGTAATGACACGGACATGAAACATTTCACTTCTTCTTTTATCACTTTGCATAGAAGTAGATAGCAGATTTGTACTTGTACTTGCACATGAATTAGAACTTGAACTTGCATCAATGGAAAGAGATATACCTTTATCTTTACCTTGGATCCCTATTGCTGTGATCTTAGTCTCATCACCTGAATCAGATCCCAAGTCCCGAATTAGTGCTGCAGTAGCTGTTTGATTATCTTTATATTTGTTTTTATTTCTTCCCATCCATTTTGGTTTTAATTCCGGATGAAGTTTCCAACACCTAGAAACATCATGCCCTTTCTGACAATGTGAGCATGTGGGTTTTTCACCCTCTTTCTTGATGGTAGCTGATTTCTTTCCCCTTTCTTTGCTTTTATCTTTAGTTTTAAATTTAGATGACTTCTTCATAAAAGAATCATTATCATGCTTACCCCTAGCTTCTAAATGTGTAGCTTGAACACATACATCATCCAAATTACTGGGGTTAAACATCAATAAAGTATGTCTTAAATAAGAATGCATGCCACCAATATACTTAAGAAGAGTTTCTTGCGTATCCAATGCAACATTCAATGCAATAGCCCTCTTTCTAAATTCATGAGTATATTCTTAAATGCTTTGTCCTTTAGTTTGTCTAAAAGTTTGCCAGCTCATTATTAATTGTTGCAAGTGACCTAAAGGATAAAATTTCTTTCTTAATACTTCAGTGAATTCATTCCAAACTGAAATTATTTTACCATGCTTTCGAAGATATTGCTGAATTTTGCTCTCCCACCAAGTAAGAGCCATTCCACTCATTCTCAAAGTGGCCAACTGAATCCTGGAAGGGTCATCATTAATGCCCTGCACCCTGCAATATACTTCAAGCTGCTTGATCCAATTGTCTAACTTTTCAACATCTAAATCTCCATTATAAATTGGTAATTCAAATTTCACATCCAATTTGAAATATGGCATATCAGAATTTGCATTAGAATTATGTGAATGAGAAGTATGAGAAGAAGAGAAAGTTGGATTAGTTTCAAGAGGCTCACCATCTCCTCCTACTCCTTTACCCTTTTCTTCCTTCTTCACTTCTACATCTTTGGCTGAAGATTCTTCTTCCTTCTTCTTCCTTTCCGCTCGCTCATCGAGAAGAAGTTCCATCATGGATTTCATGCTAATAAAAGCCTCCAAAAACTCAGTTTCAGAAACAAGAGATTTCTCTTTCTCTTTAGATTCATCTCCTTCCCCTCGTGGAGAAGACATGGTTCTTGAGAATTTCCTCCTTGAGCCAATCTTAGGATCTCCTTCGATTAATTCTCCTTCACCAAGCTTTGATTTGGACCTGGTAAGCATTCACAAACTTGCACAAGCAGTTAACCTGCTCTGATACCATAACATGATCTGTCAGATCTCAACTTTAGTGCATTAAAATTTTTAAAGAATATTGTTAATAAGTTTGCTTAACACGTGAAATATCATTAACATAATTAAATGAAAGCTATAAACTAAAATGAAAGCAAACTAAACAGAAAGAGAATCAGAAAATGAGAGTCACAAACAGAAGTTGATAACAGAGTTCACCCCCTTTACTGGGCTACGTCTCTGGGTCCCTCTCCAATGGGTACCGATCCAATTAATGGATTAAAAATGGTACATATGGTTCTGGAATCTCTACAAATCAACTTCAGCAGCTTCAGAATAGAATGTTGGACAAAAGCCTTCAAGACCTCCTCTCTTGAAAATTACAAATTGGCCTTCAAAAAGGCAAAGAAAGCCAAATAATACAGAGAAACAGTCGACTTTAACAATAACAACATCTGAACATTATACAACAAAACACTCCCTGGCGCACTGGCTAAAACCTCTGGTTATAAACTTGCAGGTCGAGAGTTCAATCCCGACTTTGGCACATTTTATTTCATCTCTGCGAGATTTTGATAACAAAAGGATAAAATGTTGAGCTCTAAACATGGTTGAACCTCCGGATTTAGTGGCTAGTATCATGCTGATAAGTCTTAGTGGGAGGATAGATCACGGGTTCGACTCGCCCGCTTTACTCATTTTGGAATATACAAATGTTATTTTTATATCATAGTTATAACCATATGCTATATTCTTCAAAACTGAACCATATGTTATCCATCCACCAATTTTTTTAACCAAACTCTGATGTTGCATATACCATATATGGTATTGCAAACCCCGCAAGCTATACGTCTCATCCACTTGCCAACTGTTACAAATAGGCTGTACACATCACATATTATCCACTTGCCAAATGTTGTGAAGGTTCTATTACATATATATATTATACCCGCCAAAATGTTGCAACAACTGTACCAAATGTTATATCCACCATTAATTGAACCATATTAGAACTCCGCTATATATGTGATCCGCCAAATGGAAACTCCGCAAAAACGTTGACTAACCATTGATGATGCTCCACATTTGATGTCCCGCCAAATCAAACGTTGCACCGAATGGTATAACCGCCAGATGTTACAATAAACTGTGCACCAAACCATCCACCAAATGTTGCAACCGCCCAATGTTACAACTAACCGTTTGAACAAACTACGCACCCCATGCTTTAACCGCCAGATGTTCCACTTAACCGTGCACCCATTCACAAATGTTAATGAATGTTGGTCGAGCCTTGCAATATGACTATGCCTCATTTAACATACCCGCCAGAACCAAACCTGGGCATTGCATTTCCATTCCACTTCCAAGTCAACACCTTCTTTTGACTGTGTCTTTGACTTTCCCGAACTGTCGCACTTGAACTTCATTTAGCCATAACTTCTTCATACGAAGTCCAATTGAAGCGATTTCAGTGTCGCTGGAAACGTCTCGACGAACTCTCTTCCATTGTACCATGTTCTCTTGATTTTGGATCAGTATAACTTTGAATACGAATGACCCCCTGGATCAACACCATACCAATCCTAATGATCAGTTTGGATAAGATCTCAAATGAATATTAAAATGACATGAATAAGTCATCAAGTGTTGTGTACAACACTGTAAAAATGGTTTATGAGTGACTTTCCCATGCACCTTCCAACTATAATAAAAAATTATCTATTGGCCTCCAAATGTCAAATAACAAAGATGTTTTTGTAATGTATTTGATGGAAAAAAAAATGGATGACTGCAACATTGCAATAGAATATCACATATTAACTGTTGATATTGCTTGACAGGGGAAATGGTTTGTTGGGAGACAACATACCAAATAATTCCATTTATACTCCCCAAGTATACGGTTGGATATTGAAAAACCAAAATGTGTCCTTTAGGGATTGCATGTAGGGAAGGCTTACTCAATGTTCCATAGGAATTCTAGTAGTGATCAATAGAACCCTTCCAACAATATCACGGATGCCCAAAATTTTTTTTTGACCATGTACAAGTGGTGACTAGAGTGAGAGAAACATACAAAATCCAAACGTGAATAATGGAATGCCCTGATAGCAACTATATTCCTGGGGTCTCCCTCGAACTATGTTTAGGGCATGCAAATGTTTATATGATAACGCCATGCATTTGATATGCTCATAAATTAGGTGTTGGTCCTAAGATTAAACTTAAGGCTCAAAGGATAATGTCAGGCATCAGGAAATGTTTTTAAGAGTGTGTTTTAAAATAATTTTTCTACCTCAGTTATATGAGAAAAATTACTTAACGAAATTAACCGTGTAGCAACACAGAGGTCGTATTTTGTATCTGAGTCAAAATCAAATTAATAAATGAAGTGAAGGAAAATTAAAAAAATATGAAACAAAGAAAGCCATCAATTACAGAACAGTCCTACCTTGTTGCAGTAGAAGAAAGTAGATTATTATACCCTTGAATAAAGCATAAAAATACAATAATTCACACAGCAGGCAGGTCTTGTATTACTCACAATAAATACAGAGGAAAAACTACTTACCCAATAAATTACTGATACATTAAGATTTCAGTAGTTGTAGTACTAAATTGGAATCAACCTTTATTCAGGAATACATAAAGAAAATGAGAAATTGAAGACAAAGAGACACATAACCCAGATTTGAACAAAACATGGAATATATGTTTGCACTTGTATTAATACTCTATAAGGAAAGTTTTCTCTATTACAATCGGAAAGAAGCAACCATTAATAAGTCTTTGATTTATGTATTTATAAAAAATGGTCTCAACCCAAAACGGTTGGACTTCTCATAAAAATTATTAAATATTACAACATGCAAAATTGAAAGGTTCCAACCAACATCTTCTTTGTCTCTTCGCATGCATGTAGAGACGTTTCTTCTCCATATCATCCACCTTGGGAACAAATGGCATCTGATCATGAACCGTGTGAATAGAATGTACATGTTGTTTCATTTGTTTCTATATGTGTTGTATTTCCCTTGTTTGACACACTAGATGCACCTGCTTACTAACTGTACTACCAACCTGGAAGGATCTATTGCTTCATTTGCTTCAAAAATGTACAATTTATTTTCTATATGAGGAAACCTATCTTGTATCTTCTTTGCCCCAAAATATTTGGCTTGTATCTGCAAACTGGGATCTACTATCCATTTGTTTATTTGGATTAGATCAATTTGTTTCAATTGTTGGATGGTTTTCCAGGCTTCTTCTATGCTTGTCTTAGAATTATGTTGATTCTTTGTGAAATCAATCTGCCCCAGGGATTTAGAGATACTATCTCCCTCAACATCAAGTAACACTTTGTCTAGTGTAGACAACCCTTCTTCACAAGATTTATTTACCTCTCTGGCTAATCTTTTACTTTCAGCTAGATTTGTCTCCCGGGCCTTCAAGATTATATCGCCTTGATTTTTCTCAGAAAGAGACAATCGAGGAACCTCTGCTACATCATCTTTTGCAGCTATTAAAATAGCCACCTGAAACTGAGCCCGAGCTACAGTGGCTTCTCTCTCCTTAATGTAAATGTTATTCAGAGAAAGGTCTACCACCTGATAGAAATTTTGAACGGCCTCTACCTTCATGAAAAGATCTAGCTTGGATGATTCCATATTTTCATGTACTTCTAGTGCCCAAGCTTGGAAATCTACCATCTCCACCGATGTACCTTCAGCCAAGTCTATCTTGGCCTGTAATTTCTTGATCAATCCTTCCTGTTGAGTGGCTAATTCTATGTTGGCCTATGAATTCTGATATAGCTCATCCGAGTTGGTTTTGAGCTGATGAATTTGTTGTCTATCACTGGATCTAACCTGTCCAAAATCTTTATTCATATGATTTCTCACCTCTTTTTCCATGGTTATCATCTGGTCTTGCAACTGTCTTACCAACACATTTCTCTATTTCAGTTGCTCCGCTAGATTTTCTACCGAACATTGATTGGTCGTGGTGAAGGCACCCAACGAGCTTGTCATCTCCCTAGAGACACTTGTATCATATAGGCCCTGTCCATCATACAACATCCTCTGCATTTTTATTGTTGCATCATCCTTTTGATGTGTTTCTCTTTTAACTACAACCCTCCTCTTCTTGCTGAAAAAGAAGTTGGAAGGAGGCATTTCTTCAGCTGAAATTGGAGTAAGGTCTTCTATAAATATAACCTCATCATTTGGATTTCCCTGAATTGACTGTAAAGGCGTTAATGACATAATGGGACTACCTGTATCGGTGGACAATTGTTGTCCTATTGTGTTGGTAGTCGGTTTAATTGGTCTGGACAGTGAGGTATCCTGTACCCTTTTTTATCAAAGCTTCAAATTGAACCTTTTCTTGATTACCTGGTGGATTTGATAATGCAGTATCCACCTTTTGTGTCAAAAAATCAGTTTTCTTCGGGTCCTCTTGAGTATCCTGTTTGTTGGAACTCCCTATCTCTAAACCCTGGAATGCATCTTCCTGATCCGGATTATTTTCGGCACAAAATGAGATTGGAGATAATATAAATAAATGCACAGAGATATTGCAGATATTCAATAATATAACAGAAATGTATCATAGATGCAACCATAAACACATATATACAGTAATACACGATTTCTATTAATCAGAGAAATGTACAGAGACTGTA
>SNQJ01S0042305.1:77012-97135 GCA_010110895.2 Picea sitchensis | reverse complement strand
TTGCATCTCACAAATTAATTTGACTAAGACCCATATTCGGCAATTTCTCCCCCTTATGCACCTAGGGAAGAGAAACACTTGCCTTGGTACTTTATTTTAATTTAAAAATTTAACAATTTATTCACTAGCTAACCTAATTTGCTTGGCTAATATTAAACAGTTTAGCCAAGTTTATTCACTACTCCTATCAACATCAATTTAAAGGAATTGGCCATGCTTAAACTATATGGACCAAATCATTGTTATTGCATGGGGCTCTATTGAATTTATTTTATGCCCTCTTTTTTTCTTTTTCTTTATTTTCTTTTTCTTTTTCTTTTTCTTTTTCTTTTCTTTTTATTTTTCTCAAATTATTTGCAGAATGGAAAATCATTTGACAAACAAGACACTAAAAGGATAAAACTTTCAATCACCAGTTGATCCTATAAATTATAGGGTCATAACATATCATAAGCTTGATTGTGTATCCATGGTTGTACCTTCTTCTTCCTCTGACATTCTTCCATGCCCCTTTGACAATATGTATTCTTGGACCTCTTGATGAAGCCTCTCTTCTCTTTTTATGAAGAGATTTTCTAACTACCTGAGCAGTTAGGGTTTTCTTCCTCTCTTGAAATTACCATACAAGTTTCTTCTTGAAATGTTACCTTTAATTAATTCCTCATTAATTATGCATGAATTAATTCACATCATTAATAAAAGTACATTGAAACTGGGTCCCTCTCCCCTTTTAATAAAAGTTTTTAATTAAACTTTTATTTTTTAAAATTTAATTAATTCTCCACTAAAAGAGGACGACTGCAATTTAATTTTATGGAAGTGAAAACCAACGTTTTATCCATGTAAACCACTTATGTTTTATTCATTGTCTCATATTTCCAATGATATAATTTTTTTCCAAATCCATTGCTTGGATATCAAGATATGAGCTCATGAAGTTGGGTTGTCACATAGGCCCATTAAAATGAAGCTGACTGATATTTTAATTTATGAGAAAAAATTGTCAACTTTAAGAACTTCAAACTTGCACCACCATCATCTACAATGAAATACCTTTCCAACGGTATAAATTTTTCATGATTCTGACAGCCAGAGATGAAGTTATGGTCTCTGCAAGATCAACGCTCGGCCACCGTCGATCAAAATTGATGGGAAAATGTGGGCCCTTGGATGAATTTCATGCTTCCCTTCATATAATTTGATTTTTTTGGTTTGAAAGTCTATCCCACATGCATTGGGATATTATATTCTTTAATGTATGTAAAACTAAGTTTTGATATACTTAGCAAGAAACACAAGAAGAGAAGGAACTATGGAGCTTGGAGAATTTCGACCCTTGGAAAATTGTTGAATATAATAAAAAAATTGTATGCTGAGTTAGCAATGATGAGTCACCCAACCAAATTTTTCCACATGTCATCACTCGGTAGGACAAAAACCTTCCCATAAGAATATTCCATATTTCATCCAATAAAATCATGTCATGTGTCACTTTTTGTACGTTGCCACGTGTCTTCATTAATTAGTTGCCATATGGCACCATCCATTAACTACCATGTGGATGTATCTCATTGGTTAATAAAGTTCCATGTGTCACTTGGTGATGTAGTTTACGTGAATGTATAGGTAGGTGAGGAAGTCACCCACGGTAACACATAGTAAGAAATGAGTGTGAAAAATTCTAAGTGTAGGTGAAGTGGAGAGGAGAGGTAAATATTAATAGAAAGAAATTGCAAAATATTCTAAGTCTTGAGAATCTACTAGACATACTCATATAACATGAAATAAACATCACCAACCCTCACCAACCCACAAACCATAACTCGTATATTTGGCTAAGTGTTGGAGAAGTTACATAGTAAAGAGTAGTAAAAAGATTTGGGTGCATTATGAAGGTGGTGGAAGTCAAAGTGCATTGTGAGGGCAGCGGAGATAACACATACTCTTAAGAAATATTACCAACCGCGAACCCACAGTAACTCATATATTTGGCTAAGTGTTAGAGAAGTTACATAGTAAAGATTAGTAAAAATAGTTAGGTGCATTATGAAGGTGGCGGAAGTCAAAGTGCATTGTGAGGCTAGCGGAGATAACACATACTCTTAATAAATATCACCAACCAGTGAACCCACGATAAGCCATAGTAAATAAAACTAAGTCTGGAAAGTATATAATGGGTCACGTGAAATATGGAAAGAAATATGGAAAATATGAAAAAATAAAAGAAATATATGGGAAATAAAGGAATTACGTGAAATTTGGGAAAGGAAAAAGAAAAAATGGGATAAAGAAATATGGAAAGCCAAATAAAAGGAAATAAGAAAATAAAGGAAAAGGGAAAGGAATGTGAATGTGGAAAGGAATAAAGGAAAATGGTTAAGAGGAATATGAAAGTAATGAAACAGTGTGAAAAAATACTAAGTATAGAATGAGAGAATGAATAGGGGTGAAAGGAAAGGAGAGGAGAGAATATGTGACTTAGAACATTTTTCATATTTCTTCTTGTAACACCTCCATTATACTTCTAGATAGAATTATGCGTATCTTTTTCATCGAGACTCTGATTTTGATTCCATGAAATGCATGGAAAAGATGATACCGAGGGATATGGAATGAACATATAATAGTTCAAAAATATTCATCTTCCAATATCTCTTTTTTTATTATTCCAGGATTGGGAACATATAGGTGACCAAATTTTGGTCAATAGTATGTTTGGCAGCCCTTTTTATGAACATGGAAATAGAAGTTGGGAGAGAATTAGTGTATACTTCAATTTGCAACTTTTGGGTAGGTTTAGCCTCAGGTTGGAATTTGTTCAAAATGGTGGTGAATGTTTGGTTGAAAGCTTTAACCTTTTCTTTTGGACTCATAGTGGTGGAGAAAATTTCATCCATTAAAGCTCATGTGGTAGTTTCTTCAGCAAATTTGTCCAAGAAATCCTTTTGAAACTTTGTCCAACTAGTTATGGAACCAACTGGTAGGTTGAAATACCAAGTCGAGGCTGAATTTTCAAAGGTATAAGGGAAAAATTTTCACACTACATATTCGTGTTGTACATTCATCAACCTTATAGCTAATATGAACTTCTTAATATGGTCCTCAAGCAATCCGGATGTTTCGGGGTCAAATTTAGGAAATAATTTTTATGGATATCTGGGTAGGTCATGCATCTGACCTGGAATTGCCAGAGCATCTCTTTCCAACCATGGTTGGTTATATTGAGGTTGATCTCCCCTTTCTCCATTGTTATCATTATTATCCTCCATGTCTTCTGATTTAGAACCTGAGGGATCTGAGTTAGACCCTTCCTCTTCATATTCAAAATCGTCGTGTTCTGATTAATTACCAACCGGTGTTTTAGGTATCAGATTAGGGGTTGTTCGATCTCCGTGAGGGAAAAATATATCAGGTATTATACCGTGTGAACAAATACATGGTCAAGGGTGTCAACAATTGGTCTTCTTATTTGTTTTCTTAGAGGAAGTAAAGGAGATAAAGGTAATGTTCTGATCTATCAGGCATAATCTCTAGTGATTCTTCTGAACTTATTTAAGTCTCCATGGGGAAGAGTGTAAGGTATTTCAGGGTACATGTTTTCTTCTCGTTTATGTTTATGTGAGTTACTTGTATCAGTAGTACTCTCTGTATGTGGTTTGTCTTGAGAGTGACTATCCATGCATGTGGGTTGTTTTGAATCTATAGGATTTGCGGAATATATTATCAGAAATATTGTTAGCCATGCATTCATTCAATCCCTCCTTCTAGTGCCAATTCTATTGAGGGGCTGAAGGTCCCTATAACACAAAAGAATGAACCAAACCCACTTAAGACACCCAATTAGACTCGTAAACATTTGATGAAAGGTAAGGTTTTCCATATTCGTGATCTGGCCAGAATTATTGATGGGATTTAATCATGATTGACAGATATGTCTTTTCCGTGAAACCTTTCCTTAGGCTACGCAGTTTTTTTTTTTTTTTTCTAATATTTATAATAAGATAAAGATAGATCTTAAGCTAAATGGAAGAGGGAAGTTAAATTGTGTGTTGGGGGGAAGGTTGGGTTTTAGGATAACCTTTATACCTTAGCATGCAGACGAAGAAGATCTAAACTACTTTAAGCTAGCATTAATACCATTTTGATTAGTAGAATTCACCATTGTCTGAGATAAGAGTTACAGAAATAAAACATACACGTGACAAGAAGCTAGTGCAAGAAAAGTAATTTTCAATGCTCTATTATCAATCACAGGTTAACACAATTGATTTGTATTCATCAACTAGAATAAAAGAACTGTTACAACATTTATAAGATAACTTTAAATAACAGATACAAGAACTCTTACTCAATACAACAACAAATATTGAATCCGAAGATAGAGATAATCCCCCTTGTTCCAATCACATTCACGCCTTAAATGAAATAAGTGTCTTTGGTTCTAAACATAACTTCTTATTTAAAATAAATTGCACAGAAATAGTTCTCTTACAAAATTCCATAAAATTATTTCTCTCTCAAAACCATCTACCACTTGTCCAAGGTCGATGCCCTTATTTATAACAAAAATTAACTATTCTAAAAATAGCTACTAAAGTTGTGTTAAATTGAGAAAACGCCAGGTGATGGATTTTATCTTTCTGTTCTCTTTTGATTCTCCTTTGATCATCTAGTGGTTTTACTAAATTGGATTGTTCTTCTCATACTCTAACCACTTGAACAAGATATATTTGCATGTATTTTCATATGGAAACCTGTGTTGATCCATCGGAGTAGAGAGGACCTCCTTTATCTCTATTGCTCGTTCATTGTACTTGATTATCTTGACACTTAAGTATCGTAGGCCTGCAAGATATTTAATTGAGGGTTCCATGAGCTTCTTCACTTGACCCAGGATCATGCTTGAAAACTACGAAATCTTCACTTCCCATGCTAGGTCTTGCTCTTCATGTTGTTTAAGTATGTCATGCAAATTGGGGAAATTCTCCAGTGGACCAAACTATAGTAGGTCAATGCTCATCATTTCCTGATCGATTTTCTCCCAACATTTCTCACATTCTCCCCATCTTTCTTGCATTTTCCGCTGAGGTTACTGGACCATGCTTACCTAGTTTTCAGTTTCCTTTCTTATTCATACAATGTTACTATCCATTAACAATCAGATGCCATGCTCTTCTGTATATCAACCCTTCTACACTTGGCTGATTTAGTCTATTCGTTCTAAGGCTTGATGTTCCTTTTCATACCATTGCTGCAGATATTTAGAGGTGGCCAACACCATGAGGGTATCTTCTTGGAAATCATCTATGCGAGCAGTGAAGAAATATCTTTCACTTGTGAATCGTGCATACATTTCTCAGAACTCACACTTCCAGAGTACCATTGATCGTGTTGAATTTTGGTAGTACTTCACTTGATGTCGCATATGGTCTAGTTATTTCTTCATTGTGGCCACCTCCCTTTCATCCCTTTTTTCCTTGTCTAAAGTAGCATAGGTTATGGCCATCCCTGCCCTAATTAGCTCAGTCATATTAGCATTTTCTGTGTCAAACAATGTTTTCTCTATGGTTATGAGAAGTGTGTTATAGAGTGTGAGCTTCATTTTATTGATTGTTATTCTCATAACAAATTTCCTTTTCCTATCATACACAATTTCTTGTATATTCAAAACTTCATCTACCGGTTCAGGAATATGTTGATCTCTCCAGGACAGGGTACTTCCTAGGCTCCCTAGCATATAGAGATGTTCCATTGCAGGTTCTTTCAATTTATTGGAAGGGGAGGTTTATGTATTCTCTGATGATTTGACCTTCGTCTGATCCTCGTTTACTGATGAATTATTTGTCCTAGCTGGGGAAGTAGGCAAAGGATCGACATTAGCTGGGATTTCGGCCATTGAGGTGTCGATTTTTTTTTTCTCCCTTTCTTCTTGTTGTTCACCAACACCCAAGTCATTCTTGGAGCTTTCATTTTGAGGCTGTGCTCCCAATTGATCGAGCAATTTAATGTTCAGATTGTTTCTAGCCTCATGGTCTCCATTCTAGGGATTTGGGATCAAAACGTCGGAAGCTGGAGAAGATGTTTCCCCAGGTTCCTCCTCTAGTGTGATCAGTACCGGGGTTATGCACGAGGCTTCTAAACCTTCCTCATTGTCATATATGGTGATTAAATCTATGAGGACACTAGGAATACATGTCCCACTTGATGCTCTTTTTGACCTTTACTGAGTTGTAGTAGTCACCGACGATCCTGCCTGTGGTGACATACTCCGATCTGTTGGGCATAATCTCTAGTGATTCTTCTGAACTTATTTAACTCTCCATGGGGAAGAGTGTAAGGTATTTTAGGGTACATGTGTTCTTCCTCTTTGTGTTGATGTGAGTTACTTGTATCAGTAGTAATATTTGTATGTGGGTTTTCTTGACAGTGACTATCCATGCATGTGGGTTGTTTTGAATCTATGGCTTTACGGAATATATTATCAGAAATATTGTTAGCCATGCATTCATTCAAGCCCTCCTTCTAGTGCCAATTCTGTTGAGAGGTCAGAGTTCCCTTTAACATAAAAGAAGGAACCAAACCTGCTTAAGACAACCAATTAGACTCGTAAGTGTTTGGTGAGTGGTAAGGTTTTCCAAATTCGTGATCTGGATGAAATTATCGATGGGATTTAATCATGATTGAAAGATATGTCTTTTCTTTGAAAAATTTCATCAGGCTGCGTAGTTCTCTTTTTGTTTTTTTTTCTAATATTTCTAATAAAAGAAAGATAGATCTTAAGCTAAATGGCATAGGGAATTTAAATTGTGTGTTGGGGGGAAGGCTGGGTTTTAGGATAACCTTTATACCTTAGCATGCAGACGAAGAAGATCTAAACTACTTCAATCTAGCATTAATACCATTTTGATTAGTAGAATTCAACATTGTTTGAGATAAGAGTTACGGAAAGAAAACATACACGTGACAAGAAGCTAGTGCAAGAAAAGTAATTTTCAATTCTCTATTATCAATCACAGGTTAACACAATTGATTTGTATTCATCAAATAGAATAAAATAATGGTTACAACATTTATAAGATAACTTTAAATAATAGATACAGGAACTCTTACTCAATACAACAACAAATATTGAATCCGAAGATAGAGATAATCCCCCTTGGTCCAATCACATTCACGCCTTAGATGAAAGAAGTGTCATTGTACTTGATTAGCTTGACACTTAGGCATTGTAGGAATGCAAGAGATTTAATTGGGGGTTCCATGAGCTTCTTCACTTGACCTAAGATCATGCTTGAAATCTACGAAATCTTCGCTTCCCATGCCAGGTCTTGTTCTTCATGTTGTTTAAGTATGTCATGCAAATTGGGGAAATCCTCCAGTGGACCAAAATCTGGTAGGTCAATGCTCTTCATTTCTTGATTGATTTTCTCCCAACATTTCTCACATTCTCCCCATATTTCCTTCATTTTCTGTTGAGGCTCTTGGACCATGCTTACCCCATGTTTAGTTTCCTTCCTTATTCAGACAATGTTGCTATCCATCAACACTCAGATGCCATGCACTTTTGTATCTCATCCCTTCTGCACTTGGTTGATGTAGTTTATCCTTTCTAAGGCTTGATGTTCCTTTTCATACCATCGCTGTAGATATTTAGAGGTGTCTAACCCCATGAGGGTATCTTCTTGGAAATAATCTATGCGAGCAGTGAAGAAATCTCTTTCACCTATGAATCGTGCATACATTTCTCGGAACTCACACTTCAAGAGTACCACCGATTGTGTTGAATTTTGGTAGTACTTCACTTGATCTTCCATATGGTATAGTTATTTCTTCATTGCGGCCACCTCCCTTTCAACCATTGTTTCCTTGTCTAAAGTAGCGTAGGTTATGACCATCCCCGCCCTAATTAGCTTAGTCATCTTAGCATTTTTTGTGTCAAACAATGTTTCCTTTGTGGTTATGAGAAGTGTGTTATCGAGTGTGAGATTCCTTTTCTTGATTGTTATTCTCATAACAAGTTTCCTTTTCCTGTCATACACAATTGTCTGTATATTGGAAACTTCATCTACCAATTCAGGAATCTATTGATCTCCCCAGGACAGAGTACTTCCTAGGCTCCCTGACATATAGAGATGTTCCATTGTAGGTTCTTTCAATTTATTGGTAGGGGAGGTTTATGTATGCTCTGGTGATTTGGCCTTCGTCTAGTCCTCATCGGCTGATGAATTTTTTGTCCTAGATAGGGAAGTAGGTAAAGGATCAACATTACCTGGGATTTTGTCCATTAAGGTGTCGATTTTTGTCTACTCCCTTTATTCTTGTTGTTCACCAGCACCCAAGCCATTTTTGGAGCTGTCATTCTGAGGTTGTGCTCCCAATTGATCGAGAAATTCAGTGTTTAGAGTGCTCCTAGCTGCATGGTCTCCATTCTAGGGATCCAAGATCAAAACGTCAAAAGTTGGAGTAGATTTTTCCCCAGGTTCCTCCTCTAGTGTGATCAGTACCGAGGTTATGCAGGAGGCTTTTAAACCTTCCTCATCGTCATATATGGTGATTAAATCTATGAGGACAGTAGGAATACATGTCCCACTTGATGCTCTTGTTGACCTTTACTGAGTTGTAATAGTCATCGGTGATCTTGCCAGTGGTAGCATAAGGCTTGTGTTTTCTTGGTTGACACTTTCTTCCGGTGGGATTTTATTTGAATTATTTAGTTTTTCCTCCTCGTTTGTACCTACCAGGGTGATTCTCAAAGGTCCTATCAAAGAATTGATTAGGGGCTCTTCCCCTAATCTTGCAATATCTCTTTCATCTTCTTCTAGTAAGAGTATCCCCCTTCTTTATGCCTCAACCACTTCTGCTGCTCGGTTTTCGTCTCTTATCCTAATGTATTCTTAAGAAGTTTTATCTATAGTCTCAACTTGTTCATACATGGTTATTGCTTTAAATTTGGTCATGTTTGGGTTAGGATTTCTATGAATCACTTTCTCCCAGTGTTGGGTTCCTTTGATATGTTGATGGGGCTTAAATCCCTTGATTCAACAGAAGGAACCAAACCTGCCACCGAGGCCCAATTAGACTCTGCAACGTTTGGAGTGGAATGTTTCTCTAGATCTTACAATCTGGCCAAATTATCGATGAGATTTTGTGTTTTCTGGTGAATGCTCTTCCTTCGGTTAAGACAGATTTTTATGTATTTTCTCTTAGGTGGGGCAGGTAGAAGAGATGCAAGACAGTATAAACCAACTTGACAAAGATAGGACAAGAGTTTTAACTATTGGGAAGGGGTCGAGCTTGGGATAACCTGCTACTCGAACATACAGAAAATGATCCTATGCCAAAGGGATTAGTAATAATACTTTAACAAAAAGAGAATCCAACTATTGTCTGAGAAAACTACTTAACAGAAAGAAGACGCATATATGATCAAGATCAGGGTAAGAAAAAAAAATCATCTACCAAGACATTCATCACACAGCTGAGGTAAACTACTTAGCATAGAGAAAGAAACACAACTGTAATCAATGTCACTGTAAGCAAAATAATTCATCTACCAAGACATTCATCACATAGAAGCACAATGATTTACTTTCATCATTTAAAAAAAAGAACATCAAAACATTGCACTAGATAACTTGAAAACATAATTAATTTATCTTACTCATTTACTGCAACATTCATGGAATAGGAAAGGAAGTAATTCTTCTCCAACTCCAATCACATACATCTGATGAAAATAGCTCGTCTTTGGTCCAGAAGGACTTCTTAATTCGTAGTAGTCTCAAAATAATTATCAACAACCAAAAGAAAAGAGTTCTTACAACAACCATCGACACTTTGACCATCGGTCGATGTTCCTGTTTATAACATAAAGTCTTAACAATAATTAATGGTAAAATACAATTTGAGCTAATCAAGAATCGCCACGTGGCATCATCATCTAACAGTCTTTCAACAATCCACCCAAGTTGTTTATTGAAAAGGGTGGAATCTTTCATAATCAGACCATTTGATAAAGAGTTCTTCACAGGTGTTGGCCCATGGAAACCTGTGTTGTTCCATTGGAGCTCCATAGATTCCCCTGATGTCTACTGCGTGCACCCGCTATTTTGTGAGGGTAAAGTTCAACGTCTAAAGTATGGCTCTGGATTTGATTGGATGTCCAATGAACTGTTGTACTTGCTCAGGATTTGCATCGGTGACCTTTGCACATTCTTCGGCCCATGATGCATCTTGTTCGGTGCACAACTTAATCATTCCACTTAGGTCGATTAATATCGGGATGTCGAAATCAGGAGCTCGACATACTTCATCGTTTGGTGATTCTTTCAGTTCTTCGGTGGGATCACAAGACAGACTATAGTTGGTGATTGGGAAGGTTCTTCCTGCAATTAAATAGAAGCAGTTTAGCGATCAAGAAACCCATGATCTAACATAAATAAACAAAATATCAACACATACCTGTGCATCTTGCTAGTCTCAATCATTTTTAATACTTACATGATCCCAAATGCTTCCTTCAAGTGATCTATGAAGCCGTTGTTCCTCTTTGGTATAAATGAAAACCTCAGCATGTTGTAGTGTGGATAATCAAGTACAATAGACATGAATGTATAATTATCACAGTAATTACTTGACCTTTGGGAAAAGGGCGTCGAGGATGAATTATGCGTGTGTGTTCTCCTGAGAGGTTGGATATCATACAGAGAAGGTCATTAAATGCCTTCGAAACTTGCACCACCAAGTGTGCCAAGCGTCATTTATAAATAACGGAGGTTTGAAAGTTCAAAAGGATCGAAAGGATCACACTGCACACTTTCCTGCAACCTCGATCAACGACGCTTTCATGTTCTGGATCCCATCCGTCGATTAGTTGTGGCATGCCGAAATTTTTCAAACATCATGTCATGAGGCGCGGGCATTATATTGGTGAGCCTAGTGTCGCTCTTTGATTTCCCTATAAATACAGGAGCTTTGCAAGCAATCCTTCTTATATTCCAAGATCATATTCCCTGGGGATCTGGTTTGGTAAGTTCATCTTAGCGATCTCCAGTTGAGTAATCCTTTTCCATCTACAGATGCTTTGAGTCTCTTATGCTTTGCGATTATGGGATCTCCTTCAAACATGGGACGAGGTCCACGGGGCAGTCAAAGTGTGAGGTCTCAGCCCCAGTGCATATGTGACTCCTTCCTATGGGCTTCAAGAAGTACAACTATCTGCCTGGAGGCAGCATCAGTGTCCAAACATGGGCTTGTGGTGATCGCAGATACGTCCGGGAAAAATAAGTTGGAGACTACGCCTTCTTCAAGACCGAAACCACGGAGAAGAGGAAGGCCTATGAAGAAAACTCGGGAAGGAGAGGGGGACTGCCCCAAGGCTGAACTGAGTGCACGTCCAACCCTTGAGGAGTCTTTAATGCCTACCGATTGTTCAGAGTTGGTTGGGACCGCTGGAAAATGAGGCAGAAGAAGGAAGGGGAGGGATGAAGAGCTGAGTGCTTCCGTAAAAAAATTCGCTCAGTAACTAGAGAATGCTCAATTTGCAATAGCTGAGCTTTACCAAGAGAACATGGAACTGCGGCGTCAGTTGGCAGTAAAAACCTAGAGGATACCACCGCCACAAGGTCACATGGGGAGCACCATTTTGCTGCAGAGACAACTTTGGGAAGCACAAGACACGATTGTGGAGTTACGCGAGGCACAGTGGATGGCGACAACAACGGAGCATAAGACACCACAAAGTGCGAAAGACAACCTGAGAGAGGACCAAAGCATAGGTGATACGTAGTTAGCGGGTTCTCGCCCTGTGTTCCTAGAAGTGTGGCTTAACACCTCTTTGTATTTTTTCTTTGTAAAATTTTGTAATCTCACGACAACCGGGTAGGTAAGCCGAGTCATTAAGGTTGTCTATTCGTATGTAAACCAAGCCTGGCAGAGGTTTTTGATTGTATATAAAGAAAAAGTTTAAAAGTATCATGTTGTGAATCAAACATGTATTCTTCTTTAAATCTTTTGCGTAAAATATTAGATCTTTTAGAATCATTGTTATTACATTGCGAGTTTGTTAATGTTTTTCTTTATAAAACTTTGATATCAATTAATACTTCCGTAGGATTATCGATTTAGGTTAATAAAAAAATAATAATAATCATGGAAAGATATCCAGCTAGTGGATAAAAGTCATGCTTGGAATTTCACTTGTACCGAGATTTTTTTGAGAAAATACTAGAGGTCATAGCTGCCGATACCGAGAGTTGTTGGAGAAATTAATTAGTTCCCTCTCCCCGATACCGAACTCTTTTCGGGAGTTTGGTAGTCGACAATGTTTCTTTTATCTATGTGCTATGCTTACAATCGCACTTTTCTGCCGAAGCCGAAAGAATCGGCCTTCGGTGAAATATTTTCAGTGACTATATGTGTAAAAGAGATACTCTTATTAGCTGACACCGAAGAATGTCAACACTCGGCTTCTTTGAATTCCCATACAATTTTTGCTACCTTAATATTTCACAGATGTCGAACTTCTCAAGTAAGCCGGGAGAAATCTGGGTAGTTGGTTCTTTGATCAGTCGTGGTGTTTCTCAATATGGTTCTTAATATGATCAAGAGAAACTCGGATATGAAACACATCAGATAAGAAGGTTATCAGGCTCAAACCACGGTGAAAACAATTGAAGGTAGAAGACAAGGTGGTACCCAAAAGGAAGTGGTCACAGAACTTTTAGGGTGTGTTGAGCTCTTAACAAATGGTGATTCACTGGGTGAATGCAGAATATCTGTCCCATAAAACAGATATCTCTGGTCCTTCTTTTATTCGTGCCAACTAGAAATATATATATATATATATAAACTTTTATTATGTTGTTATTATTGGAAGTACTTCTTTAGGGCTTGGTCATTTACCGGGAGGGCGTCAGGTTCCCCTCTCACATTTTGCAATCGATAAGTACCTACCCTAATCTTCTCATCCACATGAAAAGGCCCAAGCCATAGACTCTGAAACTTGGAATGCTTCCCATTGAGTTCATTTACCTTATCCCACTTTAGAAATAAGTCTCCCACTTCAAAATTCTTTTCTTTAGCCTTATGCTTATCGAACCATTTTTTCATTATTTGTTGATGGGCTAAAAATTTAGACTTATCCCTTTCCCTCTCTTCCTCCAGCATGAGCAGAGTGTTGATTCTTTGTTGCATGGTCGAGGATTTATCTTCGTTAGAATATTGGGCCAATTGGAGAGATGGAAGATGTAGTAACCAAATAAATTAAACAACCATTAATTCTACAACATAGCAGTAAAATTCAAAAATTTCTTTAATTGAGCGCATTCGCATATAAATTTATCAACAAATAATAAAATTTTATAGAAAAATAAAACAAATACACTATTTAACATACCTGGGTCTGATGCTAACCCTCCTCTGTTTTCTTCTTGCCTGGTTGACTATTTTTGAACTATGTAACACTGCCCAAACCTTGTTCCACCCTGCCAACTAGGTCAAATTCCTAGCTCCGAGATATCATATGGATATCCTGGCCCCCGTGCCCAAAACCTCTAGCAAACCGGTGCCTGTACTGATCCAATCCCACTCCAAAACTCCACTCCTGCAAATCTAAGAGAAACCTTTCCCCCCAAAAATCCCGTAGAATAGTAACCCCTCCATAAACCTCCTCTGCCTCCATATCCTTCCTTCACTGCCTCATGCATTTACTTCCTTACCTACCCCTAGTTAATGCCCCTTATCCTTTCCTTTAATATTTTATCCTCTCGTGATTAATATGTTATCCCTTTCCGTGTATGTAACCTTTTAATTTAAATAATATAACTTATTAATCTATTAAATTTAATACTCATGTTATTAAATGTAATAGGTAGTTAATTAATTAATTAATTAATCAAAATTATAACCTTTAATTATTTAATAACTTCTTAATTAATACCTTGTTAAGACAATTAATCCCCTAAATAAATTTTTACTTAATAAACCTTAAACATTTATTCAACTAGGGTTGTTACAGAAGATAAAGCCCATTCAGGAGAATGGCTTCTTGTCTGTAGACCAGGAAGTATGGGAATTCCCTATAGCCTCTTT
The DNA here is from genome assembly GCA_010110895.2 of Picea sitchensis. Lineage (NCBI taxonomy): Eukaryota > Viridiplantae > Streptophyta > Pinopsida > Pinales > Pinaceae > Picea > Picea sitchensis. The sequence goes on along the minus strand of SNQJ01S0042305.1, from coordinate 83,044 downwards.
GGGTGTGACCCTACCAGCCCATAGGGCATCATGGAGTTGGCTATGCCAATTTCTATGGTTATCTGCAACCGTCTTCTTTAGTATCCCAACCGGATTCTTATTGGTTGACTTCACCACACCGTGTCCCTGAGGGTAATAATTTGTAGAGTACTTGATTATGATTCCTTTGTCCAGAGTGAACTCTGTCAATAGGGTAGAGGATAAGTAGGTTGCATTATCAAAGACCCGAATGGAAGGAATGCCAAACCTTTTAATTAGTTGTTGTTCTATAAATTGGATGACAATTTTCTCATATACATGGGTCAAATGGATGGCCTCTGCCCACTTTTTGAAATAGTCGGTGGAAGTAAGAATATAGTTGTGCAATTTAGAAGAATTGGGTGTAATTTATCCTATGATATCCAGCCCCCACTACTCAAATGGTCTACAAACAGTTACAAGATGAAGTGGGATTGCTTCCCTTCTCTCCTTGCCAACACTTATTTGACAAGTCTTATAATTCCTGGCGTAAGCATGAGCGTCTTTGAACAAAGTGGGCCAATAATAGCCGACTCTCAGAACCTTATGAGTGGTGGTGTTCCCTGCAAAATGTCCCCCAGCGGGGCTAGCATGGAGTTCTTTCAACACTTTATCGACGTCTTCGCATTCAAGACATCTCAATAATACCCTGTCATAGTTGATCCGGAAGAGTACCGAATTTATGAGGCAATATTGTGCAGATTTTAATCGGAGGGCTCTCCTTTCTCTGGGGTTGATGTTTTTGGGACAAGTCCCGTGATGTAATAGATGAGCCAAATCCTTGTACCAGGATTCTGGTCCCGACGAAATATATGTTTCTTCACCACACCACAGTGTTATTTCATTATCCCACCCTGGATCTTGGCTTTCCTGATCTTGAGCTTTCGCTGCGAGCTTGCACAAACCTTTTCCTTTTACCAAATTGGAGGGTTTTTTATCTAGATCAAATTCCCGAACTACAGCCATCCAATTCCCTCTTCTTTCTCCCATTTCTTGTTGGGTAAACAAGGATCGGACTGCGGGGTGTGGCATAATCACCTTAGTGTGATTCTTGAGGATGTACGACCTAAAATGATTTACTTCTTTATAGACTGTGTAGGCATGCTTTTCTATGGTGGGGTAATTGAGCTCAGCTCCTTGAAGGTTGTTTCTCATGAATGACACCAAGGCTTCGTTGTTGTCATCATACTTCTGAGTCAAAACCGCAACTAGAGATTGGTCAGAGGCAAAAGTATAAAGGTTAAAGTCTCTATTGAAATCGGGACTTTGCAATACCGGGGCCCGGGATATGGCGGCTTTGATATTTTTGAAAGCGTATTTTCGTTCATCATCCCACTTAAACTCAGAAACTTTGTGAATCATTTTTTGTAAGTGTTTGATGATTTCGGCACAGTCGGGGGTGAATTTCCTTACAAAATTAATTTGCCCGAAAAAGGACTGCATAGCCTTCTTGTTATGGGGTACTGGGAGTTGAGCTATGGCTTTAATCCTTTCGGGGTCTATGAAAATTCCCGCTTGAGATATAATATGACCTAACAACTTACCTTTTTCAACATCGAAGATAGTTTTCTTAGGATTGAATGATATACTGTATTTTCGTCATCTTTCAAAAGTCTAAGTTAAGTGTTGGATGTGTTCCTCTCTATTCTTCGAATACACCATTACGTCATCTAAATACACTACCATGGACTTACTTATAAGTCCCCGAAATGCCACATCCATTTCCTTTTGAAAGGTCGCTCCTATGTTAATCAAGCCGAAAGGCATGCATTTATAAGGGAATGTTCCCTATTTGGTCCGGAAGGTAGTTTTTAATTGGTCTTCCTCTGAAACCAACACTTGGTTGTAACCTAAGAAACCGTCTAGAAGGGAGAAAATTTCCAAGCCCGACACAGTCTATGGAGTTGATCCATCAGCGGCATGGGATAATTGTCCTTTTCTGAAGCTCTGTTGAGATTACGAAAGTCTACTCATAATCGGATTTCTCCTGACTTTTTTCTTACTGGAAAAAGTTTCGCTACCCAGGCGGAATGTCTAACTTGGAAAATTGTCTTTGCATCTAAAAGCTTCCTTAACTCTTGATACATTACGGGTTCCAAGGATGGGTGGTACTTTCGGAGCTTCTGTTGAAAATTTTTGTCTTCGGGTTTCAACGGGACGGTGTGTTGAATGATGCAGGTATCATACATTTTCAAATCTTTATAGGACCAGGCGAACACATACTGGTATTGTTTGAATCATTTGAGGTAGGCTTTCCTCTCCTCTTTAGATATCATTTTGTCGAGATTTACATAGTTTGGGTTGTCTAGGGTTACAAGATTTATAGTTTCGTGGAGGGGGAAGGATCTACAAGTCTTTGCATTTTTAGGTCCTTTGAATCATTCCTTTAAATCAAACAAATTCTCTAGATTTTCTATCCCTTTTGGAATTGTGTGAGCCTTTGGTTTATCCGTGTGTTGACCCTCCCAAGGACTGGTTTCCGTTAGTTTCTCTTGGAACTCTTCATCGTCAATATCGAGGTCTTTGAAGTTGTCGTGATTAGTCAAGAAGCTTATGATCTATTCATCCCCCTCAAAGACTTTCCAATTAGAGATATTATTAGGTACCGATGGATTATAGGTAATTTCTACAGTGAATCGGGAGGCTTCGTAATATTCTAAAGGAAAGAGTCTTGAAGTAGCAGTGGCTAAGGAATCAGCAAGGATGTTCTTTGCTCTAGGGATCGTAGTGATATTGAAAGCTTCAAAGCGTTCTATCAGCCTCTGCACCTCCTACTGGTAATTATTAAGATGAAGGGAGTTGCAGTGTATAATGTTTCTTACCTGCCTAATAATGATTTCCGAGTCTCCAAACACCTTTAATTCCTTGACATTAATATCTATGGCTTTCTTTAACCCTTGTACCAGGGCTTCATAGTCGACAGTGTTGTTGGTGCACTCGAATTCTAGTCTATAAGCCAAGAAATGACGTTTACCCTTTTGATCGATGAGGATGCACCTTGCTCCCGAACCCTCTTGTGACTTGGATCCATCAAAATAAAGGGTCCAAATTTGCGAGCGATTATTTCCATTCCAATCAGTGTTTCTCTCTTCAATCTTTTATTCCAAAAGATCTAACACTAGGTCTTGACAAAAGAGAGAATATTCCATTCGCATCGGGAATTATTCTTGACAGATCATCTCGAAGCTTTGGGTAAGAAAAACCTCGGACAAGAGAGGAGAAAATCTTCCAAAGTGAGAATCACAAGAATAATTCCCTAGTATGGGAAAATCGGTAGAGGCTGGTTCGTTTGGGGTTTCCAGGTCAGTGACCGTATGTTTCAGATATCTTTCCCTATCGATTCTGATCATGTTCTTGTATCCCTTCAACGGTAGCTAAAGGTGTGCCTAGTCTATGCTAAAGTATCCGTTTAGTTTTCTGGACCAATCTCAGCTCAATAATATCCCATATACCTCAGGGATATCCACTACAATGATGTCAATGACCTACATGAAATTAGGATTAGTGGCTACCATGATCATCACATATTTGAGTTCCCCCATGACTTTGACCTGGGTCTTGTCTAGTTGTACGACATGCTTATCACTTTTTAGAGGGAAAACACCTAATTTGTTACAAACAACCAAGGGCATCACATTGGAAGATGCCCCAGAGTCTACCAGATAGTTGTGGAGATTCTTGTTGAAGACTTCAAACGTTAAAAGGAAAGGTGGTACAAAAGGCCTCTCCTTCCTACCTTTTGAGTAGTTTTTTATCATTGGTTTTCTTTCCAAATACGTAGGGGGTAGATTCTTCTCCTGACCATTGTCAGTGGTCGGGTTTTCTACCAAACTTAGAGATTGCAACAAAAGGTCTTTATGCTGAGGGATTCTACATATGTCCATAACCGATACATTAGCTTTCAGCTTCTTCAAATCTTCTACTACATTGTAATCTAATTTAGGAGAATCATGAGTATGGATACTTATAGGATTTTTACCGGGAGCGAAAGGCATTCTCGGGCGATCGGGAGTTAATTTACTTTGTGAGGCATGGGTGGCATCAATATATTTTGGGTCGGGTTGACCCTTACTACATGTCTATACCACTAATATCTCTGCGGGTGGTGCCTGAGGTTTAAACATATCATCCGAAGACGTGATCACGTCGGGATCCCATATCAGCATGGCCGTGTCTTATGGTGGGTCAACCTTTTCCTGATCGGCAATGTTAAAGGCCGAACTGCTGGATGGTTCGATCAGAGAGACTTCGCCCAGAAAATGATTGGCCATTAAATTCATGGCGTGGACCCACTGAGGAAATTCCCTTTCTGAGTGGTTCTCTTGGTGGTATGTACAGAAAGAATCAGATGCAACATTCCCTAAGTCAATGTTTAGGTTGGTTGGGGGAGGTTCAATTGATTTGAAAGGCTGGTTTCTTTTAAAGAAAGGCTTATAGGGTATTTGGCCTTGGTTTCCCTCACCCGCATTTATTTTCATATATATAATCTCATTTGATATTTTCTTGACCATGCATTGCAAGTCTTCTATATTTCCATTACCCTTATCAGGAGTTGGTTCAGCCGGCTTCCCTGACGGTCTAGTCAAGAGGAGTCATCTCCTGGGAGGGGGATGGCTTTCTTTTCTCGCTAGAGATGTCTGGCGTTTTTTACACCCTCTCATCTAGAACTCTATCATCTTGGCCTCTTCGAAATTCTCCGCGAGGGTTTTCTTAGCATCTCTTTTAATGAACATGGAAATAGAGGTCGGAAGCACGTTGGCATAGACCATGATTTGCAACTCTTGAGCCAGTTTCACCGTGGGATAAAATTTGTTTAGGATAGTCGTGAATCTTTGATTGAAATATTTGACCCTTTCCTTTGGGGTCATGGTGGCTATGAATAATTCGGCCATAAGGGCTCTCGTGGTAGTTTCTTCGGCAAATTTGTCTAGGAAATCCTTTTGGAACTCAGTCCAACTGGTTTTGGATCCTACTAGCAAGTTAAAATACCAAGTGGAAGCTGAGTTCTCAAATGTGTAGGGGAAAAGTCTTCATACCACGTATTCATGTTGAATGTTCATAAGCCTAATCGCGAGTATGAACTTCTTGATATGATCTTTGGGCAATCCTAAGGTTTCAGGATCATACTTGGGGAGAAAAAATTTTGGGTGCTGAGGGAGATTGTGTACTCGTCTAGGGATGGCCATGGCATCCCCGAACAACCAAGGTTGGTTGTCTTGAAGTGGAACTTCCCTCTCCTCCTCTTGACCATTGTTCTCTTCCATATCTTCAGAGTCGGAGAAAGGCTCTTCCTCTTATGAAAGATCATTAGGTTCGGAGATGTCTCCAACTGGCCTCTCGGGTATGAGGTCAAGAGGTTCTTGTATTTTGGTGATAGCGAAGTCAATTAAGTCTTCGATGGAGTGTACGAAAACTTCATCGGGAGTGTTGACTACTAGTCTGCTTTGTTGTTTTCTTTGAGGGAGGATGGGGGTGAAGGGAAACGCACCGATTTTCCGGGCGTAGGCTTTGGTAATCCTTCTAAACTGATTCACTTCCTCATGAGGGAGGGTGTAAGGTATTTTAGGGTGAAGATATACTTCCTCGAAGTGGGGTGAGTTATCCTCTTCGAGAGTAATCGGTAAGTTGGATGACTATCCATGCATGTGGACCGTTACGAATCTATAGGTTGTTTGAAATATCATATGACTTGCATATTCATCCATTCATTCTCAGGCCTTCCTTATAGCACCAATTCTGTTGATGAGGCTTAAATCCCCTGATTCAACAGCAGGAACCAAACCCGCCACCAAGGCTATTAAGAACCAAATATCAATATATCATAGAAAAACCTCAGAAAAAGTACTCAATGCCTTGAAAAAGAGATAATTTTAGGTAATAAGCCTCTTCGAGGGGGCAATCTCCTTTTACCCCACTTAAATGTTCAAGTACAAGATGATTCCAAATGAAAATGTCTCCTTGGTATATATAGGAGACTAGGAGGTATAATTACAACTAATGGAATAAAGCCGACA
>SNQJ01S0042305.1:50973-67326 GCA_010110895.2 Picea sitchensis | reverse complement strand
AACTAACTAATACACTAATCTAACTAAAACAAACTAATAAATAAACTAAAACTAAATATAACTATTCTAACTATTATATACAATTTACTAATTACTATCATAATAACTCAAATCAACTATTTAATTACCAGCTGCAATATTACTTATTCACAAATGTACATTATAAACAATCTACAGATTTAATTAAAACCTGCAAAACTCATGTATTTTCTGCCCTAAGACAGCGAGGAATCTCTTTTTGATTTTTATATTTTATGAAAAAGAAATAAACATTACTGAAATTAAACAATCTAATATATTTCCTGAAATTAAACAATCTAATATAAATCTAATTAAACTTAAATCTAAACTGAACTACTTAATGAAAACAGCAAAGAAAAGATTAGTTGACTTGAAAGCGCTCCTAATTTGTCCTGTGTGTGATGACTCTGAAGCTGGTCGGAGGAAGTAAACTCGCACCGAATTGGTTCAATAGCTTCTCGTAAATGATCAGCTGAGCTTCTCTCCGAGTTGGTTTGCAGGACAAATAAGACATAAAAATATCATAACAACTATAAGATGTATAAATCTCTGCAATAAGGGAAACCTGTTATGCAAAAATCTATATTTGATAATTCAATCAATGAAGAAGGTAAACCTGTCATTCATGAACTGAATTAAACAATTGTTATGTATTTTATATAATTGGAAGAAACCAGATATGGATTATAGTGATAAAAATTATATCATTTGCACATGATCTAGATAGCTAAAGTAGTCATAAATCATAGACAAAGTGATATACAAAACATGAAACAAAACGTTGATATATTGAAAAGCTAAAGTTGTGACAAAACATCAATTCTGCTTCAGTCTGTATAAGAATTCCATATCCTTGTTCTCCCACGAATGAGGATCTATATTATTACAAAAATCATAAGTATATATAAGTTTCTCCACAGGGTAAAACATCCCTGTGGATAATTATCAAACAATTTTACATAATCAGGGAAAAATCCCAAAATCGACTAAACTAGGAAAATCAACTGCCAGTAAAATCTTTGAGACATCCCCTAACTGCTCATAAAATCAATTGCAATTCGAATTTACCTGCAATAGAACACAAATATCCAATTAGAAAGATATTTCAATGACAAAATAATAAAAAATTGATCCTACAGACTTAGCTACAGAATCATCTGATTCTGTAGCTAGTCTAAAATAGCATATAGAATCAGATAGAAATCAAATGAAATCTTTTTAAAACAATCCAATTTAATTTTCTTTTAATAGACATGAAAATTGAATTACTAATGGCTCAAGAAAATGTATCATTCAAATCAAACCAAATTGAAAGGATGCAATCGGGACAGGGTAAGAATGTTCTGTTTTTTCAATTGCCATAAAATCGGATCAAATCATAACAGGACTGTTTCATAAATCAAATCAATTGTGAACCAAATCGTATAAGATACGATGCAATCATAATCGATTTGCATAGGATTCATATCGTTTTAATCAAATGCCAATATAGAAAAGTTGTTACGATTATTATCAAAATGAAACATGCATAACAATATCCATAAAACTTTGCCATAGACTTCGTTCGCTGAGTGTCAAACAATTCACAAATATGACTGAAATAATGGTCGTAACCATCATTGACTCGTTATAATCATAGCACTGATATCATTCAATCAAGTGTAAAGATAGGTAAACTGTTTCGATTGTATTCAAACGAAATCATACTCAATGAGTATCGACCCAATGAATTTCGTTATTGATCACCACACAGTCAACAGACAGGAGCGTAACAGAAATCATAATGCAAACTGGGTAAATAATCAAAACGAATATGGCTGAGTTTAATTATAGAAACAAATCGCCATGCTGGGCATAATCGTTTTCATTCCCAAATTAACATTTAAACAATATGAAAAGAGATGATAATGCGGTCAAATGATGTGAATCGAACAGTTTGCACTTTGTTTATACATTAACAGAATGACATTCAAATTCGTCGAATCAAACATGGATTATAACATCATAACAGTTATGCTAACCACATCGTATAGAATATAACCAATTCAAATCGAACCATTGACTGCGTTCAAAATTGGAATACTAGAAACAACCTATGTTTAGAAAATATTTACAACTTCGATTATCAACAGAATATTCGATTGAAACAAATTCAAACGAATCAAATCTATCGCATGGTCACTCGAATCAAAGCCAAATCCAATCGAAACTTAAACGATAATGAAAATTGATTTATCAAAACAAAATTATATACAACAGTGCATGCTTGTGTGGCAGAGCAAATCCACAGTGTAAATAGAGTTTATGATTATGTCATATAAATAGGTGAAAGTCATACCAATGAGGCTGTTCGAGCTACGCCAATCTTGAATTGACGAATGTTGTTTCCGACTCCACATTCTTAAACAATATCGAACCAGTTGTTCATTGCTTCTTATCAGTGGATGGCATTTTACCCTTTTGACTAGATAGCCTTGCAACCTGATCCTCCAGAGCATGAATTCTGGATTGCAGCATTGGCACATCAATGTAATACCTTTCCAGCCATGCGCCACACTGATCACACGGTGGATTTTCTAGTTGAGATAGAATAGGGGGGGGTTTCAACGAGTCACCAGGGGTTTCACAGGGCATTTTGATGCCGGGATAATTTGGATCATTTAGCAAACAAGGTGGTATATTCTTCACAAAATCGTATGCGGGTTTATCACACAGTCCTTCGGAATATGGGTACTCGCTTGCTAGGTAACGTTCAATCTCTAAGTCAGAATCTTCACTTATCATGACAGGGTCAGGGTTGACAGGAATTTTTGGTTTGTTTCTTGCCATGCGAGAGATTAATCGAGCGTTCTTTTTGCCTTTAGAATTGGCAATGGGTTTGGTCTTGGGATTTTTAGCCATGGGTTTAACATTCTCCACATCTTCGGTGACATAATCGAGTAGGTCAATAGGTTGCTTGGGTAGGGGTTTGGGTAACAGAGCACTGTAAGGGACAGGGGGTTCTGACTTGCTCTCGCTCACCACAGGTTTGTCAACCTGTGGTGGGCTTGACTCATCAAATTATTGTGTTTAAGAAAATCATCCCAACAGTCCCGACATAACCCCAAATGACAAACCACAAGCATTTTAATTAACCCAAAATGAAACAGGTTATTGTCGGCCTGGTTACATTTGTACCTTTTGGACATTTTAAATAGACTCCTATGCAAGTAGTAAGGCATATTAAGCTCATAGCCTATGAAAACCATAAGTAGCCGAAGGTGATACAGGAAAACGAAACCATACCGGCCCTCGCATGTGATGAATTGCTTGGTTACCATCAGCAAGTTGTGCCATCGTTGCTTTAGCATGTTTGCGGGCAAGCCTTTGTCACAGGAGTTCACTCTTTGTGACTGAAAGAGTAATGTCCACGGGACATCCTCCACTTTACAATTTTTCGACCATCTTTGTCCGACAGCAGGCAAACCGGTAGCTAGACTGAGAAATTTCTCATCAATTTCCAACTGCACATCCCCAACATTGGCTCGGCAGCCATTGAAGGTTAATGCAAATTGTCGAGCCACGATAGGGTTATAACCATCAAACCTTCGTATGAATGGGAGCCATCCGAATTCCTCAAGGTCACTGTAAGAACCATCAAACATCAACAATGCCTGGCAGCCGTTGGGTTCAGTCCTCACAACTGGAGCCATGGTTCGGGCTCAAGGTAGGGTTTGGATAAACACATAGGAGCAAAATTGCTTAGGCCAACAGTCGAGAACGATGAAAGGGGAGGTGAATCAATATGCGCGTGCGAAGGTGGTGGGTTAGTTCACCGCCATGCAAAACATTAATGGCACAGTACCATCCTGTTCAATCAATCATAACGTGAACCAAGATATTCGGTCATCCCAAGATTTAAACAGTGAATGATAATATACCAATGCGCCAAACTATGGTTTGAAACCATGAATTTTCAACGTAAAATCAAACCCACAAATTAATCATACGCCAAGTAATGATTCAAACCATAAAATCAAAATCAAAAGTTTAATCAATGTGCCATTGTGAAACTTCAAACCATTTCCATTCAATATAAATTCAAACTCATATGTTACCCATGCACTTGTTTCATAATCAAAGTTTATAAAACATGATAAGAGATTTCATAAAATCGATAGGCCAAGAGCTTATAATAGTAAGGATTGAAACAAAATCAACCATAACTTTTATAACTCATAAATTCACATGCTCAATACATTATCAATCAAATAATAACCAGGTTGCGCAATCAAAGCAAGAATGTCACAGTTTGAAAAATCTCTTCAGCCACATAATAATAAACCAAAGGTAAGTACCAATCAGAATATCAATGAGAAGCTCATGATAGTTCAACTAACGATGGAGGAGTTTTCATGCTTTCAGTCGTGAAAAATAAATCGAAACCAATTTGAAAACGTTGCATGAAATGAAAATATCATCAATTTGCAATTGCGACGACAATTTGAAATTCAGAAGATGTAGGTGTAGGCAGCTTTTAGGGCAATAGAAAAAATTGTATTGGCTGCCAACAACTATTTACGAAAAAATAACACCCTCACCACCTTGGTTAGGAGAGTTCTCCTAGGTATCATTTTATACTTTTTTTGGCCCTGGAGACTAACATTATGAAAAATTGCATTGCAGAGTCTTCTTTAAGTTCTTTTCAGACTCTCTAAACGTGAAAAACCATCGAGATTACCTTCTTTGGAGTCGTAAAAATAAACAGTGAATGGCCCATCAAGGACCAAACCACTCCTTCTTTAGGTTTATTAAACATGTGAATATGGACTCATCTAAGATGAGCTACACTGGGAATATGCTATCCTCCTCAACCCTGTTAAAAAATAAAGAGGTACTTGCCTATCTTGGTGGGGGGGAAATTTGGGAAGTAGGTCAAGTTTTTGCACCATTATGGTAGTTTTTTAGTCATCCTTCAACATGGCACCTATATGAATATTCTTAGAGTTGGATACTCCACTTGTCTCTGAGTCATACCAATTCCATGAGTCATTATACTCCTTTGACCCATTTGAAGAGTGTCATTGTACTTTTTCATCCCAGTCAAAAAGTCCTTATGGTCACACCATGTTTTGGTCTGCGATTTTCACATTATTTTTGGATACATGCCTCAAGTAAATGATTCCAAGTCAATGTTGTTGTGGTTATACTTTTAATTCAATGCCTCCAAGTCACTTGTCGTGCAACAAATGTTAAAGGGAATATTTTCAGCCTTACAACCATTATGCAGTATTTCATAACCATGTCACTATATCCTCATTTGATTCATCCTCTCAAATAACTATCCTAATCTACTTCATGTCGATGATGAGGGATACATCTTTGGCCTCCTTCGACAAGTCTATTCCTATCGACTTCAACTCATTATCTAGTAATTAGAATTAGAAACAGGTCAATACCTAGGGATGCCCATGCCTCAATTGTAGGTATCCTTACTTTTAACAGTGGGTTTACATCATTTACCTATGATCGAATGATTCCAAAAATTTTAGACTTCAATTACTCTATTCACATTCACTGGAATGTACTGGGGTACCTTGGGAATCATTGTCATTATTGGTGATCTCCCTCACACTTGTTAATGGTATACATTAATGATCGGTAAAAAAGTGATTTATACCATGTTCAACGTAAGAACATGTATTTGCATGGTTATAATCGTACCAATTCGATATTGGGATGAAGACCCTAGGAACTTTTCAGGCACCTACCAGTGTTATGTGCCTAACCCAAGTTCCGATGGAGATAGGTTTTATACATTGTTACATAGATACACATTGTATTGGTTCATGGCTATGTTGTTTTATCATGTTGTAGCTCCATTGTTTAAAATATCATGGCTACATTTTGATCAAGTCATGGAGATATGGATCCACATTGTATATTTGGTGGACATATCCTTAGTATGTACTCTCATGGATCCACAGTGTATTGGTCAGTGACCATGCTTTGATACATATTATTCCAAGTATGGGTATGCCTACCTCAGGGATGGTATATGTATATTGATGTGTGTTTGCTTGATTTTTCGACAGGTCTTCCAACTTTAGTCTCTTGGTCACACCAATTGTGAAAAGTGTTTCATCCATTTATTTTTCTTCTCTGACCTTAGAATTTGGGGGGAATCTTTTATATGTTGTTTTGTCACACCTAGATAAGTGTCACATTTCACTTTTCTAAGTGTCGTACTGCTAGCATCTCACCCTAAGTTTTTTGGTTGCAATGGAACAATGCCATGGTATAAGTTTCCCACTTTCCTAAGTATTACAACCTTGTTACCATTTAAAAATTGCATGTCATGATCCCTTGTGAAGTGATAGGAAGAAAAAAATCATTCGAGGGTCGAAATCTCACTTTCCCCCTTGTATTTCTAGACTTGTTTGACCATGGATGCCCCCTTCCCCACTCTGGGGGAGAATCCATCTCCTTGAAACAATATTAGGGGAGCATATTGGATTCTCTATCTACCTGTATGGGGGATCATCCATGCATACTTGGTCAAATCCCATGAATCTAGGGACATATCTCGAGAAGGATATGGGTGTATTAGATTATTTTTATCAAGATTTTTTCGACTTCCTTCCTATCCATGATAAGGAATATTCGTGACAAAAAATATGAAACTGAATCTCTACTCAATCCATACAAATCCTCTACTATATCCTCCATTTAGACTTGTTGGTTGGACCCCTCAAATGTTATATAACTAGGCCCATCTATGGTGTGTGGGGAGGACCAGACTAGGTATACAATTTCTCATCTTATGAGAAACTTAGGAGAAGGATGTTAAGACAGATGATTTGTTGATCTTGGGAGAAGGTCTTGAAAGTGTGATCAAGGGATGAAGTAGGGATCTTGGAGGATTGCAACTATACCCAATTGTTGTAAGTGTTTCATGTTCCTATTAATAACATAATTTTCCCTATTTATCTAAAATCATCTTGTTCTCATCTTCATTATGTTTACTTATATTTAAGTTAGCATATGTAGAGTTACTATTATCTAATGATTGATAGTAGTAGGAGAGTTTTTCTTTATTCTTTGTGAATCATCTCCACTTTGGAGCTTTGGATTGGAGCTTGACTACTAGAGAAACAAGGACCAAATTCATAAATAAGGTACATAATCCTTCTTTCATTCTCTTCTTTAAACTCTTTTAAAAAAAAATTGAATATATGGTAATGAGAATGTTAGGATGCATTTGTTGTTAACTATCTAGTTGAGGGAAACCCAGCTAGGGGAACTCAACGTATCCGTAGTGGGAGAAATCACACAACATGAGGGAAATTCCAACCCAAATCCTCTCATAAATATGGGGATTTCAATCTATTTAAAAATTTTCCCCAAATCCATCACGGATCAAAAATCCATAACAACAAAGTTTACCAAAAATGCATTGATCCTAGCCCATACAAGCCGGATGTTTGAACCAGAAGATCTAATAATAGATTGTAATGTACCCAACCTCCAATCTTAGTCCTGTTACTACAAAAATGTCTTAGCATAACTTGATACCATTTAAAAATATACATGCAAAGAACATTCCAAATAACTCATGCAACTACATCATAATAAAAACCTACGAATGCAACTTTTCAAGAAAATAGAAAACACACAAAATTCACATGAACGATTTTCATACTGGAATAAAAAAAATAAAAACATCATAACACATTTTTGTCAATAATTAACTAACTTCTTGCATACAAAGGATGAACCTTGCATCCATAGGCATTGCTTTTCATTTTCTTTCAATAACAGGACACCCCCAAGTTGAGGCTATGAGTCCCCATTCCCAAGGTGATAGAACGCTCTTGGCTATCCACTCACCACACATAGTAGCCCAAAAATCGAGGTTCTCCTCCCACTACAGTTCCAATCCTCCAGTTCACTTCTCTGTAACCTACACAATCCAAGGAATGTACCCCCTTCATTACTCGCAGTCCCTCTGGATGTACCATTTGTTTGTCCGGGCTTCCAGTGCACTCAATTGGATGGAAATATCTCAGTTGGAGACTCCATGAACTCTCAGTTTCTTCAGGAATGCTAAAAACAACCTTCTCGAGGCTCTTGAGCCATTTCCTCAACAGGAAAATGCAATACAAACTTGCAACCCACTTTATAGGAACAAAGGCCTCTTTCTTAGCATAAAACACAACCAAACCATGGGTTCCTTAAAACACAACATGGTTGGTTCTCTTCCCATCACTTCACACCTCTCTTGTTATTATAGTCCAAAAAAGCCACATATATGCATCCAAGACATTGGCCCATCCATTTGCATCCTTTTCCAAATCTTACTGCTGAGGTTTAATTTTAAAAACAAATTTTTGGATAATGTATGCATCCTACTGCAATATTAGCCTGCATATATATGTGTGTTGCATGCTATGCCACTTGAATACATACACCTGTTGCATGTTACTTAGTCCACTTTTACCTCCAAAAAATGCAAAAAATATAAAAGTGCACATATTTCGGTGGAGTTTACGGGCTATGGATGGTTTCCTACCCATTCTACCCCTTATAGCCCATCCCCAAACCAAATAACCATATTTTTCTCATATAAAAATAGGTCTAGGGAGTCATTTAGACATATGAATAAGAGAATAAGAAAACTATGCCAAAATCCTTTCCCTCTCATTGCCCAAGTTTTGCATCTTGCTCTGAGTTTTATCCTCAGCTTTCCCTTCCATATATTCTCCCTATTCATCGCTTCCTTTGTTGTGGTTACACTTTTAATTCAATGCCTCCAAGTCACTTGTCATGCCGCAAATGTTAAAGGGAATATTTTCAACCTTACAACCATTATGCAATATTTCATACCCATGTCATTCTATCCTCGTCTGATTCATCATCTCAAATCACTATCCTAATCTTCTTCATGTCGATGATGAGGGATACATCTTGGCCCTCCTTCGACGAGTCTATTCTTGTCAACTTCAACTCGTTATCTAGGAATTAGACTTAGAAACTAGTTCGTACCTTGGAATTCCCATGCCTCAATGGTAGGTCTCCTCACTTTTAACAATAGGTTTACATCATTGACCTCTAATCGAATGATTCCAAAAATGTTTGACTTCAATTCTTCTATTCACATTCACTGGAATGTACTGGGGTACCTTGGGAATCATTGTCATTATTGGTGATATCCCTCACACCTGTTAATGGTATACATTAATGATCGGTAAACAAGTGATTTCTATCATGTTCGACATAAGCACATGTATTCGCATGGTTAGAATCGTATCAATTTGATATTGGGATGAAGACCCTAGGAAATTTTCAGGCACCTACTAGTGTTATGTGCCTAACCTAGGTTGTGATGGAGATAATTTGTATACATTGTTACATAGATCCACATTGTATCGGTTCATGGCTATGTTGTTTTATCATGTTGTAGCTCCACTGTGTAAAATATCATGGCTACATTCTGATCAAGTCATGGAGATATGGATACACATTATATATTTGATAGCCATATCCTTAGTATGTACTCATGGATCCACAGTTTGGTCAACGACCATGCTTTGATACAGATTATTGTATGGGTATGCCTACCTCAGGGATGGTATATGTATTTTGATGCATGTTTTCTTGATTTTTTGATAGTTCTTTCGACTTCAATCTCTTGATCACACCAATTGTGAAAAGTGTTTCATCCATTTATTTTTCTTCTCTAATCTTAGACTTTGGGGGGCATATTTTATATGTCGTTTTGTCACACCTAGCTAAGTGTCGCATTTCACTTTGCAAAGTGTCGTACTGCTGACATCTCACCCTAAGTGTTGTGGCTGCAATGGAACAATGTCATGGTATAAGTGTCGCACTTTCCTAAGTATTACAACCTTGTTACCATGTAAAAATCACATGTCATGATCCCTTGTGAAGTGATAGGAAGAAAAACATCATTTGAGGGTCAAAATATCACTTTCCCCCTTGTCTTTCTTGACTTGTTTGACCATGGACACCCCCTTCCCCACTCTGGGGGAGAATCCATCTCCTTGAAACAGTATTAGAGGATCATCTTGGATTCTCTATCTACCTCTATGGGGGATCATCCATGCATATTTGGTCAAATCCCATGAATCTAGGGACATCTCTCGAGAATGATCTAGGTGGATTAGATTGTTTTTATCAATATTTGTTTGACTTCCTTCCATTCCATGATAAGGAATATTCATGATAAAAAAATATGAAACTAAATCTCTAATCAATCCATAAAAATCCTCAACTATATCCTCCATTTAGACCTATTGGTTGGACCCCTCGAAAGCTATATAACCAAGGCCATCCATGGCTTGTGGGGAGGGCCAGACTAGGTATAAAATTGTTGATCTTATGAGAAACTTAGGAGAAGGATGTTAAGAGAGATAATTTGTTGATCTTGGGAGAAGGTCTTGAAAGTGTGATCAAGGGATGAAGAAGGGAGCTTGGAGGACTATAACTACACCCAATGGTTGTAAGTGTTTCATGTTCCTATTAATAACATAACTTTCCCTATTTCTCTAAAATCATCTTGTTCTCATCTTCATTATGTTTACTTATGTTTAAGTTATCATAAGTAGAGTTACTATTTTCTAACGATTGATAGTAGTAGGATATTTTTTCTTTGTTCTTTGTGAATCATCTCCACTTTGGAGCTTTGGATTGGAGATTGACTACTAGAGCAATGAGGATGAACTTCAGAAATAAGGTACATATTCCTTCTTTCATTCTCTCTTTTAAACTCTTTTAAAAAAAGATAGAATAGATGGTAATGAGAATGTTAGGATGCATTTGTTGTTAACTATCTAGTTGAAGGAAACCCATCTGGGGGAACTCAACCTATCCGTAGTGGGATAAATCACACCACATGAGGGAAATTCCAACCCAAATCCTCTCATAAATATGGGGATTTCAATCTATTTAAAATTTCTCCCCAAATCAATCGCGGATCAAAAATCCATAACAACAAATTTTACCAAAAATGCATTGATCCTAGCCCATACAATCTTGATGTTTGAACCAAGAGATATGATAATAGATTGTAATGTACCCAACATCCAAGATTAGTATTGTTACTACAAAATTGACTTAGCATAACTTGATACCATTTAAAAATATACATGCACGCAACATTCCAAATAACTCATGCAACTTTTCAAGAAAATAGGAAACACACAACATTCACATGAACCATTTTCATACCGGAATAAAAAAAATAAAAACAACAGAACACTTTTATGTTAATAATTAACCAACTTCTTGCAAACAAAGGATGAACCTTGCATCCATAGGCATTGTTTTTCATTTTATTTCAATAACAGGCCACCCCCGAGTTGAGGCTATGAGTCCCCAACAGGGATGATTTTAGGGGCTAAATTTCGCTCATGGGATAATTTTCCATGGTTTTTCCCAAAAAAAAGATTCACCATTCTAAAAATGATTTGCCCAAATTCTATAGGATAAAATTATTTTACCTTAAAAATAGCCAAAATTTTATACAAACTATACAAAATCCTTAGAAATTTGAATATTTTTATAAAAATATTGCCAAACATTTATAGTTGGAATATGAAGGATTAGTAAGATTCACCAAGGTTTCTACATTTTAAAATAAATTTCCATCCTTAAAATCATCCTTGCACCCCAAGGTGATAGAATCCTCTTGGCTATCAACTAACCACACACATTAGCCCAAAAATAAAGGTTATCCTTCCACTACAGTTCAAATCCTCCAACTCACTTCCCCGTAACCTAAACAATCCAAGGAATGTATCCCCTTCATTAATCGCAGTCCTTATGCTATACCATTTGTTTATCATGGCTTCCAGTGCACTCAATTGGATGAAACTCTCTTAGCTGGGGACTCCATGAACTCTCAGTTTTTTCAGGAGTGCTAAAAATAACCTTCTCAAGGCTCTTGAGCCATTTCCTCAACAGGAAAATGCAATACAAACTTGCAACCCTCTTTATAGGAACAAATGCCTCTTTCTTATCATAAAACACAACCAAACCATGGGTTCCTTCAAACACAACATGGTTGGTTCTCTTCCTAGAACTTCACTCCTATCTTGTTGTTATAGTTCAAAAATTCCAAATCTATGCATCCAATACATTGGCCCATCCATTTGCATCCTTTTCCAAATATTACTGCTGAGGTTTAATTTTAAAAGCAAATTTTTGGATAGTGTACGTGTCCTGCTACACTATTAACCTGCATACATATGTGTGCTACATGCTAGTCCACCCGCATGCATACACCTGTTGCAAGCTACTTAGCCCATGTTTACCTCAAAAAAATACAAAAAATATAAAAGTGCACGTATTTCGGTGGAGTTTAAGGACTATGGAGGGTTTCCTATGCATTATACCCCCTATAGCCCATCCCTAAACCGAATAACCATATTTTCTCATATAAAAAGAGGTCTAGGGGGGTCATTTAGACATATGAATAAGAGAATAAGAAAACTCTGCCAAAATCCTTTCCCTCTCAGTGCCCAAGTTTTGCATCTTGCTCTGAGTTTTATGCTCATCTTTCCCTTCCGTCCATTCTCCCTATACATCCCTTCCTTCTTCCCATGATGGCATGTTGGTTGTGAGAATTCTATGTGGGATTGGTGCACTTGAATTCATGACATAGGATCTCGGAATTGGTTCGTAGAGTTGTGTTTCCAATCAAAGGTTATAACCTTTCATCTTCTATATGAATAAAAGAGATTATCTTTGTCCCAAAAAAAATTGTGTACATGTTGTTATCTATTTGATCATTTACGTCCATATTTACGATTTTAAGTGATTACTAGAGATTGTATATGATGTTATATTGTGTTCTTAGTCTATTGCGGGTCATCTTTGGGAGGAGATCCTTGATATAAGGGGAAACAACAAGTGGAAGAGGTCTACATCAACCGTAAGGATAGATTAGAGATAAGTCACTTTTAAGGAAGTTATCGATCTACCTATTCCTTAGACTCAGTTTAGGGGGGATTTTCACCATAGTAGAATTGGTGACTCCGCTGGGGAGTCTCGCTAAGGTCTCAATGAGATATCTTGGTTTGATTTGATTTTTCATTGTTTCTGAGTGTTGTGAGTCAGGTTGGGTCTTTGGTCACCTTCCAGGTACTTACCATCTTCCTTTTCCCAAGTTTTATGTCCAAACGTTTTTTCTTTTTTTTGAAAATTTACAAAGGTGTACACGTTATGTCCTCTATACAACACGTGTACATACGTGTTCTACATTATACATAGACCATGTACATACGCAGGCCGGTTGTGCACAACACACATCTCTATTCTTTTGGAAAAAAAATTCAAAAAGATTTTCATTTTTCTACAAGAAACTTGTGGTTCCCAGGTCTTCCTGAGTTCCAGAAGCTTCTATTGTATGGTGTTTAGACTGTTTGCAGACTCATATTGTTTATGAAATAAATAAATAAAAGAAATCATCTTGTCTCTCTGTGCTTCCAAACAGTTTTGGCTTATTTTTAGCTTGAATTTTAAGAAAAATGAATTGCCATGAATTGTGTATTCTACAGTTTCTTTTAGCATCTTTTGTTAGTTTTTCTTTGATTGTAAGAAAACAAAAAAAAAAAAAAACTAGTTTTTTAGGTCTCTTTCTTTCTTTGCATTTTCTTTTCATTTTTATTTGAAAAGGAAAAACGAATTAGCATAGGGTTGTGTTTTCTTCTCATCTTGAAAGCATTTCAAAAGAAAAATAATAAAGAAAATACTTTAATTTGCTCTTTTGTTTCACTCGAAAGTTGCATTGTGCATTTTTCATGTAAAAGAGAAAATATTGCATCTTTATGTTTGAAGGATTCTTCATGTTTTTTTCTTGAAACTCTTTTTCATTTGTAGAATTAGTGTAAAGTTTTATTTTCCAGTGTTCTAATTAGTTTCTTTTTCATAAGAGTCTCAAACAACATAAGTTTCACTTCTGTTCCTTGAGTAAGAAAATCCCCTAAAATGAACATGCTAATCTAAAATATATTAGTAACATTTTTTCTAGGGTTCACTAATAGCTAAGGCTAGGGAATTGGATTAGGTGTGGAGAGGTAAACTCTCCAAGGCCAACCAAAACATAACTTAGGTGTCTATTCTAGGGTGTGAAAAATAAACCTTTTAATTACTTAATCCAGGAAGCTTCTCTAACATAGGAGTCAAACATGAGGCCGCATGGAGGATGGTGAAGGATATATCCGCTCTAGATCTCAACAAAGCGTTTGGGACAATGTGTATTGGGGGTGAATCCTATAGTGTTACTGGCCCAACTTGTGTCAGACCTCTAAGACACTTAGATATGTACAAGGTAATCTAAGAGTGATTCTGGCCCTATTGCATTTCATGCCTCAGGAGGATATTCGAGCTTAGTTACCCTACCCATACACTCACTTGGTTGTCGAATGTACCCCCCTAGTTTTTAATTACAAGTTTGTTTCCTAGTTGTCATTATATAGGTTGACACACATGTGACTGCGAGTGGTGTATCATGGTACTTGATGAAGACTCTATATTCTTTAGGAGACACCCGAAGGGACCATTGGTCGGAGGTCTAGGTAACTCCTTCTCCTGGCCAATTGTTTTCCTTTGTAAATGCTTTGGACGATTAAGACTTCATATTCCTGGGCTGGAAGCATTCAAAATGGTCGTTTGTTTGTTCGTATCCTTTTAGGCTTTTCTTCTTAGTGGTGTGATCTGTTCTCCCTAGTTTTCCATAATGAGTTAGTCAATAATTTATTTGGGTCTCTGACCTAAGGTGGTAGACCTCCCACTCTATCATTGGTGAGGACTTTTCGGTCTTCCGCTTGGAAATGTAGAGCCGCCTCCTTATAGGCGTATATTTGTATACCACTAATCTACCATAGTCAGTGTATGAGACTTTTACGGACTTGAACGATCTCGCAAGGGAAGAAACAATGCATAATATATTCATGGACAAAGTTCCTGGTGATACCAACCAAGGAAACATGTCGCAAGGGGATTCTTGTGCTTTTCCTTTCTTTAGAAACATTGGTGTCCCTTTGATGGCCACTTTGTACATTCCTAGGTTGAATGTGGGACTACTGGTTTGGTTGGGTACCATTCCAAATGTCTTGAATTCTCTTGACGCTTCTCAATTAAGAACCTTATGTCATAGGCATCATGTTGATGTTCCTTCATCAACAAAGTCTTATCCTCCTCCTTATGCCTTCTCTGGTGAAAGTGTAGCTACTAGTAACTGGAGGTCTAAATGAAATAGAAAGAGGAAGAATATGAAGAAGAAATCCCCAACCTCTGTGAGTCATGTTGGAGATAGGTCGTAAACCTCTACAAGTCACGTTGAATACCAACACCCATCCTCTACATTTCATGCTGGGGGGAAACACCCAACCTCTACAAGTCATGCTGGGGGAAAATGTCCAGTCACTGCTAGTCATACTGGTGATAGGTCTGTAGCCTCTGTGAGTCATGTTATCGACCTATCACCAAGCTCTAAAAGTCATGTTGGAGATGTCCAACCGACCACTGCAAGTCATGTTAGGGGCACGAGTCTCGTCAAAGCGAGTCATACGAGTGATATGTAACCAGCCATTGCCAGTCATGATGGGGGCATTGATTATGTTGAGAAATATAGACGGATAGGACATAAGCCTAAGTTACCTTGTAAGCTTTGAAAGGGAGATCACCTTACTCATTTATGCCCTGGCATTCCAAAGGAACGAAGATTGTGGTCCATGTCTACAAGCTCTTTTCATTCTGAGTCTTCTGAAGTTTCCTCACAGTCTATTCAACCAGTGGTTGAGAAAGTGGTCACACCAATGCAATCTTCGATTGATCCCACTCTTCTCTATGAGAGTGTTGAGTCTACTAAATTGGTCACACCGATGAAATATTTGGTTGATCCCACTCTTCTGATGGGGAGTGATGTGTCTATCGACTATGTTTTTAGCATTTCCAATTTAGTACTTTTAGAACAAGGGAACATTCGCTCACTTCGAGCACACCCCCTCCAAGTCCTAGGATGGTTTCCTTTGATTGGAATGACCTTGTTGAGCATTGCCTCCCTTCTTATTCACCTTTTCAAATAAGGGTTGACGTTAATTCAAAAATAATTTGCCGATGTATTGTGGATGAAGGATCCTCTGCAAGTACTTTATCTTCCTCAGCTTGGAAAGCTTTGGGTTCTCCCAAGCTTGTTCCTGCTTCGCATGATCCGGATTATTTTCGGCACGAAATGAGAGCGGAGATATAATAAAGAAATGCACAGAGATATTGCAGATATTAAATAATATAACAGAAATGTATCAGAGATGCAACCATAAACACAGA